>PYXC01000046.1:2415000-2545000 GCA_015244755.2 Tenualosa ilisha | reverse complement strand
CTCTGCTCCCCTGGGTTCAGTGTATTGATTTGTGCTCTTTAGTGCTTTGAGTCTGAGCAGCTTCGACAAGCGCATTACATAAATCACACCCCCACCTCTAGTTAGTTCCTACTGCTACTACTCCGACTGCCCACCATTCTGTAAGGGATTGCCTTTATATTTGCCTGTTTGTATTAGATTTATATTTTTTATATTTGGAGATACAGTATTTACAAGCATCAGAATTAGTGTTTGTTAGTGTAGGTTGGGCTCATGTTTGTAATGTATAATGTACATAATTGTGAATTTGAATTATGCCAGTGTGTGTGTGTGTGTGTGTATGTTTGTGTGTGTGAGTGTGTGAGTGTGTGTGTGTGTGAGAGAGAGAGAAAGAGAGAGAGTGAGAGAGAGACGTTTGCATTTGCAAAAAAAACTCAGTGCAATACTGCAATAAACTCCAGTACATTAGAGAGAAGCTAGAGGGCGTGCACAGGTATTTTTAATCGGCAGTATACAATGAACATGCCTGTGCAGGTGCTTATGGTAACATTATGTTATGAGGCGCCCCTGGTTGTCTAATCTGAAGAACTTTCACGTACACACAACAGCTTCCACAAACTGCTGTTTTCTTGCGAAAATATGCAAGGACATTTATACTCTATTTTCTTGCAGGTTTATACAGAAACCATTAATTAAACAGTTGAAATATATTTATTTTCTTGATAATAACCAGTAGTGTACAGCTAACTAACAGATAACAGTCAAGTTGTGAGATATTGATCAATCACTTACTGTACATATTCACTGACCTGCCTTTCTCCGGTGTTCAGCGGAGTCAGAGCATGCTCAGAGGGTTCCAGACATGGATGGCAGCCAGCAACTGAAGCTTAGGGAGAGACAGCGCTTCTTTGAGGAGGTCCTCCAGCACGACGTGGATGTCTACTTGTCCACATCGCACCTCCAGATTGACAACAAGAAGCGTATGTTTCAGCCTGATCCCTCAATCAACACCGAGAACAAATCAGTCTAGTCTGAAAAGTACAGTTAAAGTTACACACACACACACACACACACACACACACACACACACACACACCAACACATGCACACAGACATAAATATAAACAGTTTTACATAAAAACATGCATGGAAACATTGTGATAACGGAGTGCAAAATTAACTGATGGTGTACGGATAAAAAGTACCAACCCCAGAATGATGTTCTCTATGCCATGTGATTTGTAAAATGCAGCTCCTATGGGGAGTATCTCTTCTATGGAGGTGAATGTGGACTTGTTGGAGCAGATGGACTTAATGGACATCTCAGATCACGAGGCCCTGGATGTGTTCCTCAACTCGGGGAGTGACACAGGCCCTCTGGCCTCACCCCTGCCAGGTATTACGTTGTAAGCGACGTGTGTAAGAGGGCTAGAATAAATGCTTACATTCCTATCCCCTGCGTCATATCTGAGATACAGTCATGTTGTAGGAGGTATTGACTGTGTTGCTTGTGCTGAGATTGCAATGTGCTGAATCACTACTTTTACACAAAGCAATGGTGATACCTATCTACCCAGAAAATACTATGATTTTGTAAGGCATCTTTGAACTTATACCGTATCACCTTACAAATCCAGTTTCTCTGAAGGTGGAGCTCAGGGTGGGTGTAGCCTAAAATATACTGTACTGTTTGAACCTGCAGGGTTTTGCATTATGAAACATGTGATTTACGTACTTTCACATACTTTTACAAAATAACGTAAATAAAATATGTAAATATACAAAAATATGTAAAATACAATATGTAAATCAATTTGTTTATTCCAGAATGGCAGATCTATTATTTTTTTTTAAAAAAAGGAAAACAACATTAACAATGAACAGATACACAGTTGTGGAGGTGGAGTCAGATCTGTTTGTTTGTCAGATCTGGTTGCTGGGTAAACAAAATGCCTTTGAGCATAATGTCTCTCTCACAGCCATCACATGGTAGGTTTCAGTTCTCTTGTAGCATGCGGTGTCACAATTTTTTTCACTGACTATGCATTTTGATATATTGTTACGTTCATAGTTATAACTCCAGTTGTAAAAGTAAAGTATAACAAACAATAAACATTGTTCATACATGTTTCTCTGTTTGCCAGAAGTGTGTGATGAAGATGATGATGAGGAAGATGAGGATGAGAACGAGTTGGTTTACAAGGACGGGGTGGGCCCTCAGGGATCAATCAGACGCCGACCTGGATCAAAGAACCGAGGCTCTTCAGGATCCACTGGCTCCACTGATCCGGACAGCCAAGACACGAGTGAGGGTGGGGCGGACACCCCTGTCATCCAATCAGATGAAGAGGAGGTTCAAGTCGACACCTTCCTCTTCTCTTCCACATCCTCAGGGAAGGAGGAGGAGGATGAGGAGGAGGAGGAAGAGGAGAAGAATGAGTACTAAATGCGGTTAACAAGCCAGGCGTGTAGACGGTTGTACCCAATTGACTGTCACCTGTGATTCTTGTTAGCCTCTCCCTCTTTAATTCTCTCCACAGACAGTAAGACAGTGTTGTCTGTTTGCCTGCCTCCCAGGCTGTGAGTGCTAGTACATGCCATCATGTCTCCCTCATAGGTTGGCACCTACCAGCCCTGCAGGGTTTAACATTCTAATTATGTGGCAAGCTTTCAACGTGGCGCTGAGTGTTTCTTGATAGCAATTTCAAACATGCCAAAGCAAACAACGCCCTTTAACAGAAACACATAATTAATTCTCAAATATTCTCATGTAATACTTGTCAAATTCAAGTGTTTTGATGAGACTCCAAATTGACAAGCAAACAAAATAAGCATGGAGAGAAGCTTGTTCTTTAAAGGCCTTTTCCCCTCCTTTCTCCATGAGTGACCATCACACAGGAGACAGGACACCAATGATAAATCAGAGTTATGCGTGTATATTTGTGACCATTTAAATAATCCGTTCCATAAATATGTAAATGGTTAACTGTCATCTCACATCTTGCAACATTGTGACTATGAAATAAACAAACAACCACTCCAGTGACTGCCGAATGGCAAAACCTTTTGTTTTTCTGACTTGAAGAGTCAGGCAGTTGTTTCTCAATACGTTTCATTTAATTTCTGAGACATTTCTTTCCATGACTGCTGAGATGGGGAAGATCTGATAGTCTAGAAGGGTTACTTTCTGGTATTCCTCTCATCATACGCTAACCACAAACATGTCAACCACAGGAGGAACTGAACAATAAGAAAGCAGATGTCAGGGGGAAGAAAGAGCACTGAAGGTCAGAGACACAAATAAGCCAAGTACTTTATATACTGTCTCAGTCTGAGGGTGTAGCTGTCTGCTGGGAAGAGCTGAAAAAAGTGTTGCTCCTTGTTTTATTCTCGCTGCCTCTCAAGACTCACATCTGATCTTATTCATCCTTATACAAGATCTCTAGGACTCAAAGCCATTGCCTATGGTGCCATGACTTCAGTTCAGGTCATGACTTCATGATAAATTATACTGCACCCTCAAGAGATGACCTGCTATTGTATTGTACAATATGTTTTTTTTCCCCTACACATGTGGGGCAATTTGTAAAGAGCATGAGTCTGAATATAACATTACATTTGAATGCATGTCATTATGTACACAATCCCTCTGAATGAGTAGTTTTCTTTGTAGGATTCAAGAGGTTGATGTGAGGCATGTTGGTTTGGTAAAGAAAAGGGTGTTCCTGTAATCCTACTTTAGGGACAAAAATTGGCATGGAAAGTGGTTTGGTCAGATAGTGTTACAAGCAAGCCTATGCCTACTGTTGTTAAACCACTTTTGTAATGTCATGTCTGTGTTGTTTGCATGGATATGACATGTAAATGTTGGTCTATGTGTGTATGTGTGTGTGTGTTCAAAAGACCTCTGCGTGTATGATGTGTCTGTGTGACATTAACCAGTTGTAAGCTCTTCTCCCCACATACCATGTTTCTTTATGATTCTTTAAGAAATAAACATGTCCAGACATATATAATACGTGCATTTCATGATTGACTTTAGCCTTTTGAATGAGAGGGAGTTCACCTTAGAATGTAACCACTGAAAATCCTTTCCCATTTACAACAGCAAACTGCTTCTCCTCTTACCTGGGTATGAGCCTTGTGTCCTAATGTGTTATTGTTTTTCAACCAATTCCTTTGCGTTTTAAAGGAGAATCGATGTGTGAATCAGAGAATAAGTGTGAATCAATCAGTAGACCGAATTTGCAAAACAGCAGCTAACGCTAACTGATGGGGCACACAAATGGCCAGGTTACAGTTCAGCTGGTGAGTCCTGCCGCTCTGTCGTGCCGCTCTGTCTTATAATTTCCTTTATTTTTTTATGTCTTGTCTAAATTTCTTATTTGTCTTTTTGGTGTTTTTTTTTTATTGTTTTTGTCACGTACTTCTTTAAGTTTTGCCATCTTAATTTTTTTCATCGTCAGTTGGAAGTTGGATGTCCTGCCTCGGCCAGGGGCATACATTGGGCAAGTACTTTATGATTAAGCCAATGGCAATGGCTGCGTTACTTTGTCTACACTCACTGAAGTCTGATCAGAGAGATCGGGTGAGCACTCTGTGAGATCAACTGATCTGTTTGAACTGAGTGCTGCTCACCAGAACAAACTCTGAGCTGAGCACAGCTGGCATGAGACATCTGTGGAGAGTAGTCTGGCCTATATCGTTCCACCTCCACCTCAACATCTTTGCACTGAGAGATTGCAGATTTGGACTGTGTTCTCTGTACATGGGCAGAAATGTTATCGTTGTTGGATGTTCTTCAGTTGGGCGTCTCACTTGATGGTTCAACTTCTGGCCCCTCCCCCATCTTTAATGAGCAAGCATGCGCACACCAATTTACGTTTAGCCTACCTCACTACCAATGGACTGACTGTTCTATGTTTTGTCTATGTCTTTGTGTTTGTCTTAAATGCTTTTGGTAGCCTTTGTGTTGAAAAATGTGCTATATAAATAAATGACATACTTACTATTACTTACATTGAGCTTTGTTGCAGTTTTGTTTTCTTGTGCCCCCATCAGTCAGCGTTAGCTGTTATTTAATGATTGGTCTACGCTGTACTAGCCTAACCATGCCTTCGTAGCACTTCCGTTTGATTATCATCTCCCTTCAGTGCTAGCCTGGATTTGACCCCATTGAGTTTGTTGTCTCAGGAGGCATTTTAACCTGTCCAGTCAGTGAAAAGACGGAGGCATTGTGAATGCAGAGCTAGAATGCTATCAGTCAAGGCAAGCTGTCAGTCAGGGGCTGATTCATCCTTTTTAAACTTAAACACATCAAGCAAGCAATTGAATCTCACTACTGAATGTCCAGACCATTTGTACGAAACTAAAGTGTAGAACAAGGGGCCGGTTTTATTACCAGGCTAACGGCTGTACCAAATTCTCTCATTCTCATTCTTACCTACCGACAGCATTCGGCAACATCAAATAGCAGGACCACTGTTATTTGCTAAGTGTGATTCACACCAGATTTCTCCTTTAAGCGTTTAACACCAGTAGTGCTCACCAGTGCCAATTATAAAGACCCTCTCGGCTACTGGAAATTTTCTGATACACTGAACTTCATTTTCCCCTTAAAATAGCCAACAACTACAACTACAATTCCACAAAAGTTAGGATGTAGTGGATGTAGTAATGTAAATAAAAAAATGCTATAATTCAAGCCACATATTTGCTTAAGAATAGTCCAAGGGCTACATATCAGTTACTGAAACAGAAAAATATTGCTATTTGAGATATTACATTCATTTAAAATATGTATGCCAGCAGCTTGTCTCAGAAAATTTGGGACTGAGGCAAGAAGAGGAAAATTTGAGTAATACTTTAAGGACAAAATGAGAAATTAAATTTCATAATTATTTATATTAATTATTAAGTTAACAAGCAAAATGATAGTGGAGAAAAATGACCAACCATTTTCATTGTCCAGTATATATCTTCTGCCTTCTTCACCATGCTGTCCTTTTCACTATGCACAAAATGCCAAAGACCTGAATTGCGGGCAAATTATTTTAACATCTGCACTCCCTTATGATGGTGCCGCACTGATGTAACTTTGTATAGAATGCAGTTAGGTCTTCTTCTCCTGTCGTATTTAAGACCTTACCTAAAATTATGCTGTCTGGATGGCAGCATGTGTTGCTCAAAACCTGCATATATTATTCAACATTAATCGTGTCTCACTCTCCAGATGTGCAAGGTCCCCGTCCCAAAGACTCTAATGTACCCATATACATCAACGCCCGTAAGGCCGCTGGACCTGACGGCATTCCTGGACGCGTGCTGAGAGCCTGTGCTGGGCAGCTTGCTGGGGTCTTCACAGACATCTTCAACAGATCCCTGGCCCAGGCAGCAGTACCAGCATGCTTCAAAACCACCTCGATAGTACCAGTGCCGAAACACTCATCACCTACGTGTTTGAAAGACTGCCGCCCTGTAGCACTCACGCCCATAGTGATGAAGTGCTTTGAACGACACACCTCAAGAAATGCTTGCCGCCCACACTGGACCCTCACCAATTTGCCTACAGAAGCAACAGAAGCACAGAAGATGCGATATCCACAGCGCTTCATTGCGTGCTCTCACACTTGGACAGTAAGAATGCATATGCAAGAATGCTGTTTGTTGACTTCAGCTCAGCATTCAACACAGTCATCCCCTCCAAGATAATCGACAAACTCGTCAACCTTGGATTCAGTAACCCCATCTGCAACTGGATCATGGACTTCCTGACCAACAGACCCCAGTTTGTTAGGTCAGGCCAGAACCGGTCCACCACCCTGTCACTGAGCACCGGTGCGCCACAAGGCTGTGTGCTATCCCCATTCCTCTACTCCCTTTTCACCCATGACTGCAGGCCTGCGTATGGATCCAACTCCATCATCAAGTTTGCGGATGACACCACGGTGATTGGACTCATCAGTGACAACGATGAGTCTGACTACAGGGAAGAGGTGAAGCACCTGGCTGCATGGTGTGCTGACAACAACCTGCTCTTGAACACCAGCAAGACCAAGGAACTCATTGTGGACTTCAGGCAAGAGAAAGGAAACACCCATGACCCCATCCACATCAATGGTATGGCTGTGGAACGTGTTTCCAGCTTCAAATTCTTGGGGACCCACATCTCTGAGAACCTGTCCTGGTCGACCAACACCTCAAGCCTGGTCAAGAAGGCCCACCAGTGCCTCTTCTTCCTAAGGACAATAAAGAAAAACCACCTGTCCACTGGCATCCTGAACAATTTCTACCGCTGTGCGATCGAGAGCATCCTGACTAACTGTGTGACAGTTTGGTATGGAAATTGCTCTTTCACTGGTCGCAAGGCTCTGCAGCGAGTGGTGAAAACTGCTCAGAGAATCACAGGGACTCCACTTCCTGCCATTGAGGATGTCCATAGGAAAAGATGTCTGTGGCGGGCATGCAGCATTCTGAAGGACACCTCTCATCCTGCCAACAAACTGTTTCAACTCCTCCCCTCCAGAAGGCGCTACAGGAGCCTACAGACTAAAACCACCAGGTTCAGGAACAGCTTCTTCTCCACAGCCATCACACTACTGAACCCCCACTGAACCTCACACTCTGCTGCTATAGCTATGCTGCTATAGCCCTTGGACTGCACATCTGTACATCTGTATATACTTAATACATCTGTACATAACTATCTCTATAGCACATCTGTATATACTTAATACATCTGTACATAACTATCTCTATAGCACATCTGTATATACTTAATACATCTGTTCATAACTATATCTATAGCACATCTGTATATTGCCCTTATTATCTCTTCACCTTACATGTATATTGCTCTTCTGCCTATTTATTATTACTGCTCTTATCTGTATATAATTTGCTCTTTAACTGTACATACTGCATATACTGTATATACTGCATACTGTACATACTGCATATACTGTATATACTGCACTTGCTGCTCTTTGCACTTCTGATTAGATGCCAAACTGCATTTCGTTACCTGTATTTATACATGAGTAATGACAATAAAGTTGAATCTAATCTAATCTAATATGATCTGTTGAACTGAACACACTAAACACTAAAAACAACAAAACAAGTCGGATCATCTCCTCCGTAGCCTGCAGGATATAAGACTCCTTTATGTCTAAAATGAATGACTACTTGTGATCCATCTAGCTGCAGGAGAGCTATCTCCCAGGTACACCTGAAATGAGACTGAGTGACACCTCACAACATTGTTATGTACCAGTATCGCTAGTTCTGAGAAGCTCAGCTTCCCTGAAATGTTTACAGCCATATTCCAATCTAATTAACTTTGGAATGTCCCCCTGAATATTGCTTTTAGCGTTGCGTAACTTTTAAAGCAGTAGAATTTAGTTTTGAATTACACTTTACAAAACATCCCAACTTTTTTGTAATTGGCCTATTCTGGTTCGGTTAAGATTCTTAGAACAGTTCCTGGCCTTTATGGTTGATGTGTCCAAAATAATCAGTAGTCTCACATGCAGCACAATATTTTCTCACACCTCCCCTTCCAATATTTTCTCACACCTCTCCTATGATTCATTGGTTCTGATTATGACTGTAGTGTAAAGGTAGGGTGCAGCGCTGGGTGTGGAGATAAATATAAATGGGTCCTAGTTTAGTGCAGACTGTTAGGACTATTCAGTTAGCATTGTTACCTTTATACAATTATTGGGTGGGGCGATACAGAAATGTCCCAAAGGGGCAATATTAGAACTAATCTGAGGACAGTTAGAGGCAGGCTTTACCAGACCAGTCACTAACTGTAGTTTGTAGTCTAAGTACAAGTTAGTAGCGTTATGATAATTAGCATTAGTATCCTTATTTAACTCTAATATAATATTTAACTCCTACAATCCTTTCGTGACAAAGAAGAAAATGACCAAGCGTGGTTTTGTACTTTATTTGCAAGTCAGTTTATAACTTGTACCCAAAGAGAGATGTAGGGATTCCAGAGTTGAGTGTGTCTGCTCCAGATTTCAGAAAACCCTTACAACACTAAGCCTGTCTACCATCACCTGTGAAGGCATGAATCCTATACCTCATCACAAGGTGGATTAAATATGACAAGCTGGGACATAAAACTGTGAAGTGTAAAATACTACACCTATACACTATTTGCCACATGGTTGCAGCGCTGTCTTGGCTGGGACAGTTTGGGATTTCAAAGGACATTTAACTTTAGAGAACAACTACAGCAGCAACAACAACAACAACAACAAAACGTAAAGACTAAAATATACTGTAACTGTGAAGGATTTCAATCAACTTTCAACAATCAACTTTGTTAACATGAATTTCACTCTGATCTTATTAATCTTATCAATGAACTAAAGCTATCTGAAAAACGAGCAGCAAGCATGCGTTGTTCCCCAATGTTACACGTGAGCTGACAAAAGCAACCAAAACCAAAATGAAGGAACCATAGGTTGGTGCTGGTGCTTGTGCTGATGTCTTCATTCCAACTGCCAAAGACATTGTGTGCCTGCCACATGCTGAACCAACTGACATAACAACCCACTGACAGATCATTAATTTTGTCACATTTACAGCCTCTCAGTGATTAAAGGACTACCACACCAAACCAACTTTATTGGGAACATGACAGGAGATAATATTGTTAGAGTCATATTGACAGATAACCTTTGTATCTCAGAGTGAGTATCTCATAAGTAGTCGATCGATCAATCAATCAAAGTGGTTGAAATGCAGTGGTCTGGAGATGACCCAGGCTATGGCCCCCGAATGCCATTTTCGAAATGGCATACGAATGTATTATTTACTGCATATGACCTCAGATGTACTGTTGCTTTTTTGTTGTTAGGCTATTAATTGAGAAAATGTGTACTGATTTTACCAAATACTTGCCACTTCTACAAAACAGAACCATTATCTTAGTGTCTGCGATTTCCTAGGCAGGAAAAGTACCATATATACCAAAATAGTGGTAGCCCACCGCAGAGCCGACAAGTAAACTGCCAGTGGACCCCTAGATTCTTGCTATCGGGGTGAGTGCTGTTGGTAGGAATGACAATAAGAAAATTTGATACAACGTAGACTGAATAGCGAAACAGCAACCAACGCTAACTGATGAAGGTAAAGAAACTTTGTTTCCCCATGGCCCATTCAGTTATCATTTGTTGCCAATTCACTCTGGCGTGTTCGCTCGCCAGCCTCCAACAACAAGGTTGTAGGCTTGACTCAGGACTACTGATTTAATACTCATGTCTTCACCTGAACACTTTGAGAGGTGCTCATAATCTGAGTGGATGTGAGTCATATGATTTGCATTTTGAAGCAGATCCATTCAAGTGGCAACAGGCTGCAGCTTTCCTACAGGTCAGGATGTTGAAACGTATTTTCCCAGACAATAAAATATCTATGTGTCAGGATAAAGAATAAATGATCCCTATGGAACAGATGATTGCCTATGATGACTACCCTAATGCATTCTCATGCACTGTGGACACTAGTATTTCAAATGATTTCAACCTTTTTTGACTCATGTTCCTTTTTGACCCATGTTGGCAATAATCAGTAAGTATATACATTTTTTACCCCAAAGCTGGTGTGCAGGGATGGACTAGGAGAACGATTCCACCCTGGCATTTTGACCTGGACACACTATGAATGCTGTGGACCAAAACAGGCTATGGATATTTTAGATTTTTTATTAGATTAGAGTCAACTTTATTGTCATTACTCATGTATAAATACAGGTAACGAAATGCAGTTTCACTTTCTGGTTAAACAGTTTTGTAAGCATCCGGAGGAGCCTAGCTTTTTCATACTTTTGAAAAATCGCATTATGTATCAGTTTGTCAAGATTTCATTCACACTTACCAACCTCAACTGTCTGCATTCTGCTCTGTTGTGTGTGCATGCGTGAGGGAGTGAGTATATATCTTGAAGAACTGCTTTCAGAACACTTGTAGACCCTTGATGAAACTGATCTAAATATAAGTGGTGGTGGCTGTGAGTAAAGTCAGGATATCGCAGCAGTAATTCTCCATGGTTACCTTATGTCCACATTTGTCTTGTTATATTTGTGAGCGTGTAGTTGACCACCTCGATGTAATATCAGTGTTCATAATAATATGTACTATTTCAATCCCGTGAGGGAAATTTGGTCACTGCATTTTAACCCAATCATGAATTAGTGAAACACACACAGCCGAGGATCGAACCAGCAACCCTTCAGTTCCAAGCCCAAAGCCCTAACCAGTACACCACAGCTGCCCCCAAGAAGGCCACAGTCGGCCCAGCCGCCCAAGCAAGCTCAGATAGCCTAGCGGAGAATGTAAAATGTTAGTAAACCTTCCTCACAATACCTCAAGAAGCTACTAGTCAGTCGACTGGCAGCTGCACTCGACTCCTGGCCCGATGTTGCTGTGATGTCATGGGCTTGAGCCCGGGCTGCTCCACACAGGACGATGTTGGTTCCACTGAGTTGTATGAATGAGCTTGAAAAACTGATCAGTATTTCATGGTGCTCCTATCACATGACGACACATTCACACACTTGCAACAAAGTCAAAGCTGAGAATTGAGCAGTCTAAATACCTGTTATTACCAGTGCTGTCAGCTTGAATATCAAACTACAAGTGTATTGTCAGGTTACCTTGCTGTATTCCTCCATAATTATCCTTTTTTATCCAACATGAATAGCCATGTACTGTCGAGTGTAGCCAGCAGAAAACTCTCCTCAAACAGAAACAATCCTAATACTTTGGATGAAAATGGAATAGTATAAATATAATATAATAATATCTCACTTTTGTGTCCCTCTCTCTCTCTCACACCCACCCACCCACCCACATGAGTGTGTTGTTATTAGTTGACCACCCCTCACAGTTAGTAGTTGGAACGGCAGGTAAGTGCACGGCTAGGAGAAGCCTGGCTGCTGGTTCTGTACTATAAAAAAAATTGTGTGTGTGATTAGTCAGAGGCAGCATCACTTTAGAAGTATTTTTAATTAGCAAGGAATATGACAAATGCCAACAAACACACACACACACACACACATACACACAAACTGAGCCTGCCACCCAAGGTCTATTGATTTTTTTCCCCTCAGAATATAAGGTAGAGGCAGTTTCTGATCACTGCTGTTTTCTTCCTAAACAAAACCTAAGCACTTCAAAAAGGAGTGTCTGTCACTGGATACCTGAGATGTTTGAAACCACTCCCTCCATTTACCCCTCAGGGGCCAGCCAGCCGTCAGAACTCAAAGCCAACAGATACACCTTCGTCACGCACACCAGCTCAGTCAGGTTAGGAGTGTCTCTCGTGTTGCCAGAGAGGGCTATGGGTAAACATTTATAGTTTATCAACATTCATTATACAGGCATTGTCTTGACACTCACGCCTGCAACGGAGAGAAACGTGTCGCAATGAAGGGTGTCATCGTATTTCTGGTGTCCTGGACTGTAAGTACTTTGCCATTGTCCAATTTTCTGCATGCTTTACATATCCAGTCTACCGTGCTGAAGTATATTTGCTTACGCGTGACTACAAAGCTGGTTTGTCCAATTTAAAGTCATAAGGGTCATGTTAGAGGGATTACGTTTTCAGTGATATCCATACAGAGCAGAGAGGAAGTAGTTTTTACCTGATGTAAATTTGTTAAAGTTTGTTAAAGTTAAATTTGTGTAAGTTTGATCTGTAAACAAATACTTTCATCTGGTTCAGTGAATAAATTTTGTTTGATTTGATTTGTTTAAGACAGTGACTTGTTACGCTGAATGTAATGTGATAAAAAAAAGCATGAACCAAAAACTGAGAGAACATGAGTAACAACAAAAGTCAGGCAACTGCTGATCCTCCCTCCTGCTGCACTTAGGTGAATGAACCGAGGGAAATCCAATACCTTTAGCCTCTCCATTCCCTCTGAGCTGGTTCTATAGCATATGTAAGGGATAATATATTTTTCACACGTCATTATGGGAAAATAGGTCTTGATAAGATGAACAGCATTCCAATGCGACACAACATATAATCAAATATATAGTATAGTATAGTATATAGTATAGCTCACTCTCTTGATCCTGTGAGGGAAATTTGGTCTTTGTATATATCCCATCCATAATTGTTTTTGCGTCGTGTTGCATTTAGAACGCCGTGACCAAGCTACATTTGAAAAGAATAGAATAGAAAGCCTTAAGCCAGTATAATGAGATTTAAAGCAACTCCTTAAAAGTGAACACAGCGCAAAGTATAAAAATATAAAAAAATATAAATATATATTTGGATGACATTTGCATTTCGAACAGTTAATAAACACTGAAATAAGCCCATTTTGATACAGCAGAAGGCTGAGTAGCCAAGAAGAAGTGAGGATAAAGCCACCTCATAACTAGACATGATCAAGTTATTTATTTACATTTTAACATTGACTAGGAAGAGTTATGAAGTGTGTAAATGTAAATAAAATGTATATTTACATCTAATCATAGAAATAGGTGGTATTATGTAGAAAAATTGGCTACATTGAAAAATTCAGTTTGCAAAGAATCTGAAAGCAGGCAATTGTCAAACGTGTGTTTTACGATGGAACGTTTAGGTTGTGTATCCCCCCGAGGCACAGAAAATTAGACAGATAAACAAAATTATGCCTTGACACACGTGTTTTTAGAAGACACCAAGGGAATCTGAATTTGAACAGCAATATCTTACAATCTCACAATACAAAGACAGGATTTAAGAAAGGTGCCGTGCCCCTTTTCGTTATCAATTGACCTTCATGTGGCACAGAGGTCATGTATATGTGGTATGTTTTGAACTGCTCTTACATGTTTGCCAAATTATACATGCACTGCAAAAATGTCTTTTATAAAAATAGAAGAAAAAATATACTCTTTTTGGGAAAATTTACTTATTTCAAGCAACATTGTCTATCAGTGCAGCAAGAAAATTACACTTACTGAAATTTCTTGAAACAGGGAAAAATAAAGAGAAAGGAAAGCCTTGAAAATCTTTAAGCGCATAACAAGATTAAATTTCTTATTTTTTAAATCTAGTGTCTAGAAACTAGCCAAATCTGCTAAAAACTAGTCAACAAAGAGTTAACAGGACAAATGTGCTTGAATCTAGGATAATGATGCAAAATTCACGTTAGCTCATGTGGTCTCTTATCCAGTCCTGACCAGACACTGTGTTATTTAGCATCTGAATTGTCTTGTGTTGCTTGGCTTTGTGTACCACTGTTATTATAGCCAACCATGTAGATCAAATACTATATGTCTCTGTGGTAAGTAATTCTCACACAATTTGTTTCACATACTTAGTTTCAATAATTTAAGGTCATGTAATCTAGTGTCACCAATAAGTCAAAGCTTGACCAAGGATGATTTCTTGAACGATATTTAGCCCAATTTTCAAACACGCTGCATGCTGTGTGAATGAAAGTGAAACACATTTTCATAGGTCACAAATTTAGTCTTCATAAAATTTGGTAGAAAGAGTCTTTCCAACCAAATGACTTGAAGTTTACCTACTGCTGTTTAAATTTTCCATAGTTTTCAAGCTAAGCAGCTAATCAAAATTGGCAGCAAGGCCATTAAATGGCATTTGAGCTTATATTTCAGCAACACAATGATGATCAGATCCAAACCAAGTGTCCTATTTTGACTCCAGACCTGTTTGTGAGGACCTAGAAAAATTTTGCATCATCTTACATTTTGCAAATAACTTTTAAAGCTTTTGCACAGACAATGCAAGTGCACTTTCTAGTCATAGACTACTGTGGAAAACGCCCAAGGATGATCCATGAACATTTGTGATGTCATTGCCTAAGCAATGATGGCAATATTGGATTTTCTCAAAAACGCTTAGGTTTTCACATGCCACACATTTTGTCCATTCTTCAGGAAAGTTAGCACACGTAACGTTCAGGCCAAGCCTCATAAAAGTTACCTATTGCCATTTTGAGCTTGGAAAGCTTGGAACCTTTGAGGCAGTCACAAAATGTCATGTGAGATTATATCATGGAAAATCTGTGATTGATTGCCTCAAAAAAATGTGTGAGCATTTGTCACATTGGCATTGACCAAAAAAGCATGATGTATCTATGGCAACACTGTCCAATTAAAATGTCTGGCCCCCATATTGCTGCTCGCAGACACATGTTAAAGTCGTTTTCAAGTGCCACTGTCTTGCTGCAGTGACAGATCTTCTTTTTTTTTTAAAAAAATCACCAATACTGATTATCTTAATAAGTTTAGATTTTGAATATAGGGTTACTTAGTTGAAATAAGTCAAATTATCTTCAGTGTGTGCCTGACAACTGGTTATAAGAGGTTATAAGACAGATTAGGATCTGATGTAAAATCATGTGGTACACCACAAAAGCATCACTCACCAGATAAGCCCCCCTAACCCCCCCGTATCGCTAATCATTTTTTTTCATTTGTCATTATGACCAGCTTGTCATCGAATCAGGACTGGCTCTGACTCATAACTTCTCAATGCCGAGGGAAAAGAGGGTATGTACTGAATCTCATCTTGAAATCCCAGACAGTGATAATGTTTTTTTCTACCATCATAACAAGAAGCTTGCATCCAACTTCTTAGGAACTACTGTCTCGGTCTAAGAGAAGGTGGGTTCTCTCCACGATTGACTTAGAGGAGGAAAGCCCAGGACCATATCCAAAGGAGGCGACGAAGGTACGCAATGAGTATCCAGATCAATCTTGTGATCAGAACTAAATAGACTCTTTGGTCTATATTCAGCCTACATTATGTGCAAGTCAAATTGAGCATATCGAAAACAGCTCTTGTATGTTGGATTGTGCTGTGATAAAAAATGTCTTGTCATATCTTCTCTCTCATTTACCAGCTTTTCAATGATAAAAAGATCGCCGATCATCACTATTTCACTATTAGTGGGATGGGTGTAGACAAAGATCCCCTTGGTGTTTTCACCATTGATAGAAAGTCAGGAGTTGTCAAGGTACACAAACCCATTGACAGGGAAAAGCACAGTTTCTTTCATGTAAGTATTTGACAATCGTAGCCTGTGTCTGAAAGCATAAAGTGCTTGTGTTTACGCTTTACGGTTGTCTCATTGACATTTGTCTTCCCTGATGACGAGCAGATAATGTTTGACGTTCTCGATGAAAATACTAATGGTGCCATAGACAAGACCTTGGCCTTTGATGTTGCAATAAAGGATATCAATGACAACGCTCCAAGATTTGAACCTGCCAACATCAGAGTCTCCGTGAGTGAGAACAAGGGAGAAGGTAGGTAAATGTCCTTGTTTTGAGATGTGCTGGAAAAAAAAATCATTAGTAGGCTATGTGACTTTGGGACCTTGTCAAATACCTTTTGTTCAATTGTTACTAAAATTGTAAGTAGCTTTAATTTATAAATTGCACAACCCCAAAAGGTAACAGCCAACATACTTCAGAGACGTAACTTTTTTCATTCTTGAAACTACAGGTGGCTTACCCGCCAACCTCCAAGTGTTTGACAATGATGAGGAAGGCAATGACAACTCCCGTGTGAGCATGAAAATAATATCCCAGAAACCAGCCTTTCCTAAGTTCTCTTTACAGCCAGTTCTAAACACCAAGATGCAACAACTGACCTTCTCTGGATGTTTCGATTATGATGTGAGTCGTGCATACAGAAGTGATTTTTTTAGCATCTTATATATTTTGAATGCAAACATATGAATTATCACCTGCAGTCATCCTGTCATAAAATGCTCTGTTATATATACCTTGCAAACTGGAGATAATTCTGATGGCAATCATATTTCAAGTGAACATAAAGGAAATATTTGATAACGCTTTAAAATAACATGTGTTAATAAGGTATTAATAATGCATAATAAGGTATTAATAATGCATGCAAGGCAACAGCTAATAATGCATACTAACAGTTAGTTAACTGTTGTTGTCCTTTATTTTAAGACAACAGGGCAGTGGTAGCATAGCGGTTAAAGAACCTGGCTAGGGTGCAAGTAGCCTGGAAAAAGTTGTGGGTTTGAATCCCTGTTGCCGCTGTTGTGCCCTTGAGAATGCACTTAACCCTAAGTTGCTATGAGGCAGACTGGCCCTGAACAACTAATAGTTGACAAAGTGTAAGTCGCTTTGGATAAAAGCATCTGCTAAATGCAATGTAAATTTTAATTACCAGAATATAATGTCAAAGTATATAAAAATGACTTCTGTCACATTATTGGAGCCACAGTGGACTATGAAATATTGATTATTGCCCTAGAAAGGATGAAGGATGTAATCGGTCCACTGTGGCAGTCCATGTTGATGTGTAAATGCTACATGTTTGTGTTTATTTTTACTTGGCAGACGCTTTTATGAAGTGACATACAATACAAAAATAATACATTAAAAACAAAAAGTGCTTGGCTAAAAAGTACAAAATTATTTTAAATGATTACTTTTATTATGTTTTCCATTTTAATTCAATGCAAAACTTACTAATAAGGCTAGAACACCAAGATTAGAACCCAATGCTTGGAAATTAATTTTTGTAAAAATCAACCATATTATGGTGCACTGGCTGAATCTTTCCACCATAAGTTCTGAACTCTCAAAGATTCAAAGAATAAATCAACATCATGATTCATGACAGCTAAGTCTTTGAGCGTTTCAGGCTTAGGGTTGGGGAGACATCGAGAATCATTGGTCTGGCTGGTTGTAGATCTGTCCAATGTGTAGAAACATTTTGATCCACATCTGTTGATTCCTCCTGGGAAATGACAGCAGTATCTAGATTAAATTTATCAGTTTGAGTCAATTGAGTCTCAATGAAAACCAGGCAAGGATTCAGCCCCCTGCACCTATTGCGATTTCTCTGTATGCCCGATGTCAGTATAACAGAAGAGTTGGCAAAAGCAGGCTTTATGTCAGTTGACAGTAATTGCATACAGGTTTTGCAAATGTTAATGAATGCTTACTCACAAAATGCTTTCATAAGACGGGCTGGTGTTTTGCACATAAAGAAATCCTCTGTTGTTCTTCAGAAAGAAAAGGAGTACCAAGTGATTGTTGAAGCAAGGGATCATGGAGTGCCATCATTGTCTACAACAACAACGATCACTCTGGACATCACAGATGCTAATACTCACCTACCTGTGTTCACAGAGACAACTGTGAGCATCATGCGACCCATCACGCAACATTAAAATCTTTTTATTTGCCTACATTTGTTCTTCAGGTCTGGTTGTAAAGATTCTAATCCAGTAATGTTTTACAGCTTTTTTTTTTTTTTTTTTACAACTAATGAAAATGCAACAGCTTCTAATCTTGCTTGAAAAAACTCATTGCTCAAAGGTTTGAGTGCACAGATTTAGTGTGCACAGATTTAGTTCTTAAAAAAACAAACAAACAAACAAAAAACTTGAATGCCAAATCTTTCTAAATCTGGGTTTAACAATAAATTTCTTCACTAGTACAGTTGTTCAATGAAGTCTAATACTGCCAGAATTCTGGGCAACATTTTCAAGGCAGCAGTGATTTAACAATTGATTTCCATGTGTTTCAGTATTCTACACTTGTGCCGGAGATGGTTACCAAAGAAATCCTGAGAATGAAGGTGACAGATGCGGATGAACCCAACACACCGGCCTCTCGCCCTGTTTTTAAGATTCTGAAGGGGAATGAGGATGGGAACTACTTGATTGAAACAGACCCAAAAACTAATGAAGGTGTTCTAAGAGTTGTTAAGGTAGGTCAAACAATCACAGGTGGAAAAGTTTGTTTCAGAAAGTATAATATATTCCAGGCATTGGTGCAGATAATTAGCTGACCTACCTGGCAAAACATGCTAACTACAGTCAGACTGTAGAAGTGCTTCATTGGAGCTGTAGATGTAGTTACTTTCTGAAGGAAGGGTTTTTCCATCACACTCACTTAGGTTCTACTTAAAGCCACATTTCATTCATGACTGCTTTGTTTGACTCTTTGGAAAACTGTACAGGGGAAGGATTTTGAGAGGACATCACTGGTTAATCTTGAGATTGCTGTGGAAAACGAGCAACCTCTCTTTGTATGCAACAACTGGGTTCCGGGTGATCAACAGAAAATGCCACCCCCACAGACCGTAAATGTAGATGTCCAAGTTGTGGACATTAACGACCCACCGGTGTTTGAAAGGACAATTGAACGTGCATTTGAGAAAGAAGAAGTGCCACCTGGAAAGGTTCTTTACATTCCCAAAGTGACTGACGAGGATTCCGATATCAACAAGATCAGGTAGGAATTTAAAAAAAAAATGCAGCTGCCATAGTTGTCTGTTGATGTACTGTAAATGTGTATTGCTGTATTGCTATGGTGGTTCAATTAATGGACACTACAAGCTGATCTAATTATCTTATCCTACTCTACAGACTTTGAAGTTTATCTCCATGTCAGTCATTGTTTAATGAATGCAGTCTGATAAATGCAAAGCAGAATTTGTGGTTCACACTGGGAACTGTGTTGGAAGTAGCCTAAAACAACTAAACCTGCTTTTATAGAATTCCATATCCATGGTGACGTTGCACTAAATGGGAATTACTATACTGCAACGATATGGTCATCCAAATTTGTCTCATCTTTTCCTGTGTTATTTACCACATATATTTTTCCTCATCATATGAATGTCTGTAGGTATGCACTGGTCGATGATCATGCACAGTGGTTGACCATTGATGAGAAGACTGGTGTTGTCAAATCGGTAAAAGAGATGGATCGAGAGTCGCCGTATGTCCATGATAGCATCTATACGGTCAAAGTCTTGGCTATAGATGACGGTATGTGAACTGTGAAGTTGCAGTAAATGTTCTTCCTGAATATTCTTTTCTGCATACAGTCTTAGGAAAACTATAGTAACACATAAATAAATACTTTTTATATTCTGAACAAATTGCAGTTTTTTGTGAAGGAATATTTTTTTTAAAACTGTACTGATGATGTATTCTTAAAAATGTTACATTTAAACATACTTGTAAAAACTGCTAGTTGTTGAGCTTTCGTGGTAACCCTCTGTCTAGCGTTCATGGCATGCTAACTTGTCTCTAGCCTGTCAGTATTGTACACAAACCAAAAGTTAATAAGAATCAACTGCCCTGCTTTGGGGTCTTTAAAGTACCTGGATCAATTTATCATTTGCCATATGCCAATTGTTCACTTCTTTCTTAGATAACTACATCTTTAAAAAAAAAAAAAAAAAAAAAAAAACATTGTCAATAACTGTAAGAGTAGCCATATTTAAGCATGTTGTATTTGTTTATATTTGTCCTTCACAGGGGACCCAGTTGCTACCGGCACAAGTACTCTGCAGATTGTTTTGGGAGATATCAATGACAATAAGCCGCACCTGGTTACCAAAAACACGGTCCTTTGCAGCGATAAAGACAGGGTGCCTGTGATGGCTAGGGACTCAGACATTCCTCCATATGGAGGACCGTTCTCTTTTTCATTTGGAGGGGATAAACCAGAAGAATTGAAGAATACCTGGAAACTGTTCCCTACCACAGGTAAGTAACCTGGATCATTTTTTAAATTATTATTTCAAAAAGTCTTAGGGACTTTTCACAGTCTTTACCGCTAAAGAAGACACTTAACTCTGTTGAGCATGGGACCATGAGCTGAAAGCTTTAAAGGAAGTTTAATTGTCAATTTCTTATACATTTGTTAGGTAACAATTAATTTAAAGGGCTCTACATAAGGGTGATATGAGCCTGTTATAAGCATGACAGGACACATGTCATAAATATCATTGACCCTTCTATCATGTTTATAGCTTTAAGTAAGTAAGTAAGTTAAGTAAGTCGTTTGGTTTTTGGAATATCTGCACCCCAAAATCTGCATTTCAAAAACTGTAATGACAGCACTCATAAACATGACTTTAGTGTCATTAATGTTTATGATATGTGTCATGTCATGTTAATAACAGACTTGTGTCACCATTATGTAGACCCCTTCAAATAAGGTGTTACCATGTGCTAATATTGATTATCGTTATTACTAGTTATCAGTGATCAGTCAAAGCATTGATCTGTCCTTCTGTGCTTGTTCTGTGAGCAGGTGTAAACACCAGCCTTTTCAGTCTGACCAACTTGGCTTATGGGGAATATATCATCCCCCTGCTGATGGAGGACCAGCAGGGTGTAGAGGGAGAGGACGAGCTCATAGTGACCGTGTGTGACTGCGAGGGTGGGGATTCGTGCCGTGGCCCTCTGCCTGTCACCACCCAGCTAGGTGGACCAGGCATCGGGGCCTTGCTAGCGGGGCTGCTGCTGCTGCTGTGTGAGTTCCTCTGTTTGATTCCAGTTATGTTATGTGTTAAATTGTTAACTCTGAATAAATAGACGTGCACTAATAGATAAATCATTTTATTCACCGCTAAAGACAAAATATGGTGTTACACCATTGATTAATTAATTAGTATTTATATGACACACATCAACACACAAGTCAAAAATAGCCCACATGGTATTTAGTGCAACGGAAAGGACATCTACTAGGAAGTGATTATGTAAAGGATATTGTACTGTCCGAACAGGTCTTGGGTTGTCCTAAAAGGACTTATCTTCCCATATTGATCAGTGGACAATACATTACCCTGCTTATTACACAACTACTTGCCAAAACAACAGGAGAAACTTCACATGTCTCATGTCCGCTGATAAACAAACAGTTTGTGACTCAACTTTAACCTAAAACAAACTTCTTTAACGTCTCTATCAACGTCTCTCCTTTTTTTTTCAGTGAAGTGCCATAGTGATAATTGAATGATCTCCACTTACTGAATGATATAAAGACATAAATATGAAGCATAAAACCTGTTACCATCAACAACAGTCATTATTTTATTTTATTTATTATTATTATTTTTTTTTCATTATTCCGAAATCTCTGAACGTTGGGAAGTTCCATCCAAAGTCAATGGAACGTCCTGTACAAGTCTCGCTGTATAATAATTGCTACAGTAGGGAAGACAAGGAATAGCAATTACTTTCTATAGCAGTCTGTATTCCAGTGAAGTTAAAGCAGGATCGGGGTTAAGTGTTCACTTAGAGTCATATAGAGTCATTGGCTGGGTGTCAAAGTCCTCCCTGAGACCCAAGCCCTGAGCCCTCACAGACTTAACTGACTCATGCTGTTAATCAAATGAATTTGTAAGGCTGTGAGTCCTCTCCTACTGTTTGCATGACTGGGACACCACCTGTGACAAATCGTCAACAAATAGACAGCAGGACTTGACGTAAACCCTCGCAAACTTAATGTGAGCACAGCTTAAGTCCGTGAGTCTGTAAGGGTGAACGTTGAGACTGGACCGTTGTCTCTCTAAAACAGGCACTCTGTTTGTCTTTTGGCAGTGCTGCTGTTGGTGGCTCTTAAGTGCCAATGCCAGGGGAGGGACTTCAAGCCTCTGAACACGCAGGACGAGGGCCATCAAACCCTCATCAAGTACAACGAGGAAGGCGGAGGCACTGCCTGCAAGGTTTGTGTATGCTGATGACGTGCTCCTCCTGTGCCAGAAATTTAACACTGCCACTCCACGTAGTACCTCTGTGATACTACACCTCCTGGGAAGAACCAGCCAAGCTGTGCCGACCAGCCTCTAGGTGCACAGCTATGTGTCTCTCTCACAGGGCGTGTGTTTTGGCATCCACTGTATTTACAGGCATGCTCTTGCTTTACCACAAAGTCATAAATAATTTTGGTGGGCTGTTTCATCACTCCTTCCCCTCCTTTGCATTCAGGCGGAGCCGACAATGACCCGCTCCCCCACCACCTACATCACCACCATGATGGCCACTGATGGGCTAAAACAAGCAGCCATACCGGTAACAGTTACACATGTGTTGTTACATGTTCTGTAATGACTTGTGGCTTTATAGAATTACTTTAAGGTATTTAAGTGAGCACTGAGACACAATAAGAGACAATGAAGACAGTGATTCACCACATAGGAAAGTACAGAAATTTGAATAATTCTAATGGATCAGTGTCTGTAATAATTTTACTATACAGGTACTAGATCTTTCCAGGTAAGAACAAGGTGGAAAACAGACAAACTATAAAATCTGTTGTCTCTGCCTGCATGTTTATACATGTGAAACACACTTACCTGGAAGCTGAAGAGAAAGCAGAAACATCTGTTGCTCCAGTGATCCCTTATCAGCTCCTGTTCAGTGAAATCTTGCCATGTCTGCTTTTCTAAGTATTCTGTGTTGGTATGGATAATTTTCTCAGGTTTCTTCCAACACCTTCCAAATGGAATCCCAAGGGAGCAGTGGAATGATGCAAAATTATGCACAAGGCATGGTGAGTCTTACATACTGTTGCAGACCACTCAAATTAACATGAGTTGCTGTAACACTTAGGTGCTGTAACAGTATATCAGGCTAAATTGTGTATTTTGTTTACACTCTCTTTGACTGGTATACTGTGTGTATATATTGAGGTATAGCTGTTGCTTGTTCTAACTTGTCATGAGTATGAAGAAGTAGGGTCAGGGATTCCTGCTATCACTATTAACACCCTCTGGCACAGGGCTGCTCGATTGTTGGGAAAAAATATATATTTTCACAATTATCTGGATTAATATTGAAATCATGATTATTTATAAGAAGATTATGCATTAGCTTTAAAAACATGTGTTGCATTTATTTAACTGTGGCTCTCAGCAGGCTTCCAGCAACACTTTCAGGAGCACTGGACGCAACATGGTGAGTGAGCCCCTCCAGTCGTCTGTTGACTCTACAGTGGACGATTATAGCATTAATATGTATACTAGTACTTTCACCCCAAATTAATGGTTTCAAATTCATACAAAATGTTGAGGCCACATTGACTTATAATTCAGTCAATGGCGTGTAACATTACAATTATGGAGAGAAGCATTATCCTTTTTTAGTTTAAAAAGCTTTTTCATCTTTAAACAGATAAGGCAATAGAGAAACAGGAAATCAGTAGGAGAGAGATTGGGAAGGATCTTAAGTTGGAATCGAACCCTGGTCCCCAGGTTTATGGTACAGACTATTCAATGGTGTCACCACACGATGGAGGGAAGCCTAATGTAGGCTGAAAATTCTCAGTAATCAAGAAAATAACACTACAGATTAATTGGCTCTGAAAAACAATAAAACAACTATGACTATGAAAACAACTAGTCCCCTCTGTCCTAGTGGTTTGCTGTTGGTCTCCACCTGTAAACTATGGATATGTGGAAATCCAAACTAGTCCAATGCAGAGTTTATCCAGCATAACAGGTTTGCCCAGCCAGTCAAACAGCCTCCCTCTTGTACTTCAATTAGGATCGCTGCAGTGACATGCCTGATTTTTTCAAGATTAGAGGGGACATGTATTCAGAGATCTGGCATGCAGAAGTTCCTGGAACGAATTTTCAAAGTCTTTTACTTTAAGAGTGTGATCAGTGATGCAGGATGATATGTTTGTGTTTATGCTTAAATATACCAGCATACGCTTCACTATGTGGTATTTGAGCAAATCTGAAATTCTGTAGAAGTGTGCTGGTGAGGAGGTAATTGGCCTTGTGTTTGTCAGGGCAGGTACTGGCATCGTTCAGGACAGTAAGGGTGTAACAGGTCAGGGCAGGAAGTGTCGGAAAGGAGCTTCTGATAGCTAAGTTAAAAAGTTGTAGAGGTGGGAAAACCAGTTTTGCCTCCACCTTGAGTATGTACTAGGCAAAAATATGAGAGGGGTGTAGCCAATCCCCCCCCCCCCCACACACACACACACAGACACATACATTACATATCTGTCTGCTGGATTGTTTGTTTTTGAAGTCTTGTGTGTTTTTTTCCCCCAGATGCAGACGTGGAGCTCCAAAAGGGCCAGCACAATGAAAGTAAGGCTTAATGCTCTCAGTGTAGCCTGCTCAAAATACAAATTCTACTGCAGGTTCTTGGATATTATTGTGAAATCTGATGACAAAATACAGTATCTGAATAATATGCATAAATAAATTCTTCATTCTTTTATCTTCAGAGTGGATTCTCCAGATCCATTAGCTCTGATCGCTACATTGGAGACCACATTGACAGAGTAAGTTACTGCAATTATAACCCACTTTGTCATAGAATATAGTCATAGAATGCTGAATGACTATAATTTAAAATATATCAAAAATATTTTAAACGTAGAAAAAAAAAGTTTTATTAATATTGTTGCCCTATGATTCTGAGGAGGTTTGTGTTGTTCTCCTGCTGCTTGAAAGATGTCCAGTAAACGCCCATACTGCAGTCAATGTTGGGAACAGGTTCCTTCATGTTGTGCTGTGGGGCTGATATGAGAATGCTTTGATTTTCCTTTTGTAGAAGCGCTAAGTGAGTGATTAAACGCACCACACTGTTTTTGTTTCTTAGACCAGAAACATCTCATCATTGCCTCATGGCCATAGTGTGGTGACAGTGACCTTAGCTGACACCAAAATCATGAAACAGCACCCCCTACTGTCCCAAAGGGTCATAACATATTTCCATTAGAAAAATCACTGTCAGTGGTGCAGTAGCACTCTACTGCCATCTGCCAGTGAAACTGACACATTTTTTGCCTGTGCAAATAGATAATCTCACCTTGGATACATTTAGTTCTTATGAAGAAAGTAATAACATAAATTGCAGGATAATATGAAGAAACAAAATATTTAGTAATAAGTACATGTATCACAGAATATTTAACTTTGTCTTTGACTTGTGTTGAAGTTCTTGCATGAGCCTACCAACAGACACATGTTTCAGGATATCATTGAACTAAGTTAGCAGTTTAAGCATCATCTCCATGAAATAAAAAGTGGACATTGATAAATATCAAAGTTGTAGTAATCCAGAGTATCGGTACAAATAACCTAACCATAAAGCTTTTCAAACACTGTCCAGTTGAGGGTGTTACTGCAGTATACAACAATCTGTCTACATCTGTGTCAGCACTACTTTACGTTGTATGAAAGTTATAGAGAAGCACATGGTTCAGGTTATGTGATCATTTTGCGCTTTTATGGGTATTTCATAGTTTTTACACTGGGTTTCTCAAACTTTTTGATAAAACTGACATGAATGCTTTAACAACACCCATCAATACATTTTCAAAGAAAGCCAAAAGAACAGACAGCGATTCGCGCTTAATGCCTTTATTGAAATTGTTCATGAAGTATTCATAGGTCTGGTAGAAAAGGAAAGTAAATTCTTGAAATGAATTGCTAGTTGAACTTCTATTTACAATAACTCAAGTGTTCCTAATAACTGTGAATTGGATCTGCAGTGTACAGTGGTAAACAGCCAACTCTGTTTTCAGTTCATAGGCCTACTTAAAATGTCTGGCATGATGGGAGGTCAGCTAACAGCATATCTATTGGCGAGTGTCAGGGCTGGGTTGCAATTCTGTTTAGATTTCCATTGGTACTTAGTGTTTATTGCACTTTAGCTGAAAGACTGTCTGCCTTCTGAATTAATTTTTTCCTGTAGTGATGACAATGTGTAGCCTGTCACACCACAAGATTGTTTCACTGTGCAAAGCGTCTGGAATCCCTCCACTGGCATACATTTGCTTCCTCGTGGGCAGATACTTTCTTTGAACTCATGCAAGAGCCCTCTGTTTGCTGATTGCCCAGCCAAAAATTTGTCAGAGGAAACCTAAGTTATTGGAGAGATCCCTGACTGAGCTATGGCAAAATGTAATATTGAGTGGAAGCACTCTGGCGGTGCTAGCCAGGCTAGGCAGGATGTCCAGTCACAGAGACAGCAAAGCTAATCTGAATCACGATGCTGTACTTCACTGTTGTACTGCACTCCTGAGATTAGGATGTTATGGTGCTCATTTGATACATTTGCTGTGTTCTTCCAATTCATCTCTGTTTCATCAATCCACAAACTATATTCCAGTGGTGTTCTATGGACAGACATCCTTTTCTATGGTGTTCACCTTTGGTGAGCTCATGATCAGAGAAATCAACCAGTGACTCACTGCATCATTTGTTACCTGTCACTCTAAGTAGTTTTCTTTTCCTTGTGGACAGTTGTGCTTTGGGCCCCTGGTATCCTCTTGGCTGGGTGCCAAGCTCTATACAAAGTGGCCCCTGTATGAATTCATTTCCTTGTATGACAGGTTGTTGATCTGTTGCCTGGATACATCAACTCTTGAGTTTACACTGTAGCTCTTTACAGCTTAAAAAAGATGAACAATTCTCTCTCATGATGGGATAACTCAAAATGCTGAATTTTTTAGTGGCTAAAGTAGCTTTTAAAGATGCATTCAAACTTGCATCATCAATTTAACTCAGTGTTTGTTAACTTTTGACTCAAATTATGCTATGTTATGCTATGGAGATGTTAGATGTGAAGTTATTTTTTTTCTTCCAACCAACATTGTGAATGTTAGAGTAATGTAGGGCCTATTTAATATGAACAAGAACAAAGCAATGAATATGCTTTATAGTCAAAACAGATTGTGTTAGTTCAATGCTGTAATTCAGATGAAAATCAGACAGTATTTTAACTCATTAAAACTTTACTATAAGTAATTCCAAATGGTTCTCCTGCATTAGCACATCTTGTTAATTCCCTCTTTAATCTTTTCACTTCCAGAGAGTCTATGCAATAGGTGAAGAGGTGCTGGATCACCCAGAGTGCACCCTGCATGAGTTTGCCTACGAGGGGAATGGAAGCAGGTGCCAGTCACTGGATCAACTCTCATTTGACGACTGTGAGGCGAACATGGATTTCCTCCAAAACCTGGGGCCGAATTTTAAAGCTCTTGGTGGGATTTGCCAACGGCACATGGAAGAGCGGAAAGTGCAGCACTGAAATCTGTGGAACACTTAAAAGAATTCTTCTGCCCTGCCCTTACGAGAATTTTTAGAACCCCTCTTCTTCACATGAGGTGAATGGTGTGGGTAGAGGATATTCAGCAAGCACAGAGAAGGGGTGAAATGGCAGAAGTCTACTGTAATGTTTGTGGTTGCTTTTTGTACTGTGTATTTTGACGTCTCATTTGGACAATGTTGATGAAGGGGAGACTTTGAGAGATTTTGGATTTCCTGTCACTAGAATGTTCAACTCCTTGTCTGGCAAGAAGAATGGCAAGTTGGCAAATATTTTTTGGATTTTTTCATGCATTGGCATATGAATAATGTCTGGAAAAATGCAGATGTAATATTCACACAGGTTCCCTGGGCTGTAACCACACCTTAAACTTTTTCAAGTTCCTCTGATGGACCTCGTCAACTGAGAAGACTTTTAAACAGTTTTGTTTTCTCAAGGAAAAAAAAACTGCTGAATAGTTTTTGAAAGATCACAGAGCTACACCCAAATTTTTTCCAGACACACCCCAATGTAGAGTCAGTGACAAGTCTGAACAAACACGCCTTTTTTCTTGTTAGGCTCTTTCAACCCTCTAAAAGTCCTTCCTCACATGTAAGGTAATTTGTCCTTCTGCAACTGCTCATTTACTTTGCACGTTTGATTCTTAGAATATATAGAAGATTGTAGTAACAGACAAAAAATCCTTCTAGATCTTCAGCTATGGTGTATATTGCATGGCACAAAAGATATTTCATATTTCATATTTTAGAAGCTTGCATCTTTGTTTCCTGACATGGATGAATGTAAGAAATGGGATACATCAGCCTACTGAAAACAATGCAACATGTAATATGGGGTTCCGTTTCAGCAAAGCATCATTGCTAACTTCCATCGTTATCATGCTTTTTATGCTGCTTCGCTCAATGGCAGAACAACTGAGACTGCTAATGACATTAGCAACGACACTGTCTAGAAACGCAACCCAGAGTGATAAAGCAAACCCATTCCATCCATTATTTCTGTTAAAGTGTAAATTTGTGGCGTATTTTGTAACAATTTGCAGTTATATTTTTATATTTTGAGACACACTTAAGGTCTCCTGAATGTTCCAGATGATTTTTTTCCCCTCTGCTACAGAAAATGAGGTGCTGTTTGCATGGAACTCACAGTACAGTAAGCTGGCTGGGTGGCAGGGCAGATGTAGTGGCTGATTTATTAAACAATATGTTCAAATGGGTGATTGTTTGAGACTGTCATGTTGTGTCATAGTTTATTCAGGAGTACAATTAAGCATAAAAATCAATAACAAAGAGCAGAACTCTCACTGAACAGAGTGCACAGTCAAAGTAAAAGTATGTGAACATAGAATTATCTGTTTTCACCCATACAGATACATAGAAAAGCATTCTAACCAGACATACTAAGTATATGGAGTCTGAAGAACAGGGTTTTCAAGAGCTTCTTGAAGACAGACAGGGACGTCCCTGCTCTGGTAGCGTTCAGTAGGTCATTTCATCAGCGTGGAACGACATATGAAAAGAGTGTGGATCGTCTTGTGCAATGTGCTGGACAGCCACACGGCATTTCTTTGATGATAGAGTTGACGAGGGGTAACACTAGCCATTGTGTCACGCCACAGCGCTCTGGACCATCTGTAGCAGTTTCAAAGCACAGGCTGGAGGGCCTGTTAGGAGGGCATTGCAGTAGTCAAGACTGGAGATAACCATGGTTTGTACCAGAAGT
Organism: Tenualosa ilisha; assembly: GCA_015244755.2. Taxonomy (NCBI): domain Eukaryota; kingdom Metazoa; phylum Chordata; class Actinopteri; order Clupeiformes; family Clupeidae; genus Tenualosa; species Tenualosa ilisha. The sequence continues at coordinate 2,515,449 of PYXC01000046.1, read as the reverse complement.
TGGTTGGCCTGTTGGGTTAGGTATGATCTAATCTGTCTTATACTGAATAGTGCAAATTAGCAAGACTGGGTGACAGAGGCAACATGATCTTTAAAGGTCAGCTGGTCATCGATCATGACACCTAGGCTACTTTGGTAGGAGCAAGTGATGAGGAGTCAATTTTGATACAGATGTATGCTTTGCTTGGCAGGGAAGACCAACAATCCAGTTTTTGAGAGGTTTAGCTAGAGATGATGGTCTTTCATCCATGCAGATATGTCACAGAGATGTTCTTAGATTTTGTTGAGACAGTTGAGTCTTTAGGTGGGAACAACAGATAGAGCTGGGTATCATTAGCATAGAAGTGATATGAGAAGCCATGTGAGTGCATGATCTGACCCAACATGGTGCTACACATGGCAAGGATGAAGGCCCCAGGTGACATGATGACATGATTAGATCACATTTAGTGAACAATTAATCCAGAAAATCAGATAATTCTACAGGGGTTCACATATGGTTTACTTTGACAGTAGTTTAATCCTCCCTGGCGCCACTGGGCTGGAGTCCTGTGAATTTAACACGTCCATGTTTGGAAATAATTCCCAGTGACATTACATTTGAATCTAGAGCTGGGCAATTCCATGGAAAACAAACTTGTTTGTCACGTCCATAACAAAAATAAAATGCCATGGCGTGCTATGATATAAAAATGATATAAAACATTAATTTTGAACATTTTCTATTTTTGGCTGTAGAACTTATATTATAAGATTGTATGAAACATTTTACATAATCATTCACATCATACATATACTATGGCATTTTACTTGCCTTATAGATGTGAAAAAAGTATATTTACTATTGCCTTGCTATATAAGATTTTGTTTCAGTGATGTAAATGGTTTCATGGCATTATGTGCATGGTTTTCATTTAAACAGGGGAATCAGATACTGATGTTTTTCTAGTCAAGAACACAACCACATATAGTGGTTCTAAAGTGATTCATTGGTTATTTATAATTCTAATGGTGAGTTACATAATATGAAAAAAGAATAAAGAATGCTATTTACACTTAGGACAGGCATAGTATAGGGTAAGCAGTGCCATGAGAAATTTGTAAACAAAAAACATTTGCAAACATATTCTCACAATTAGCTCTCCATCCCCTGAGCTCACAGCATTGAGCACTGATTTCCATTTACATAAAACAAGGTGGGTGCAGACTGCCACTCAAGCAACAACAAACCACTGTCTGTTGTTTCACAGGGATGAATGAAGGGAGAGGTGAATGCCTTTCTAATTATTAAATGACTTTTGACTTTGTATATTGCATGCACTGCATATGTGCAACAGGTTACACTACATATTAGGCTTTAGGCTGCTTTGAAAATATAAACAACAAAAAAAATCCCAACAATGCATTCCAACAACGCATGTTTTCTTTTGAAATAATTACAAAGGCTGTTTTGACATTATAGTGCTGTAAAGAGTGTTGAGTGACCCATTGACACCAGAACTCTGTTTAAGTATCAGGAGAAATCCTGTGTGAATCAGTCAATTTCTCTGTTGTTCAAAGTCACTAAATGCTGTCTGTAGGAAAAAGAGCCAGAAAGAAAGAAAATGTATGAACAGAGGCTGATTCACTCATTATTTTTCTGTTTTGGTCTGTTGGTTGGGTTGGTTTATAGTATAGTTACATTAATCATACTCCACCCTTCCAAGGAAAGCTGTGGGTGCAGCATTGTGGAAGAACAGGTTTTGCTGTGAAACGGAAAGGGAGTTGACACTGAAAACATCACAATATGGAAATCAGCAGACCACAAGCTAGAGAGAGAGAGAGAGAGAGAGAGAGAGAGAGAGAGAGAGAGAGAGAGAGATCTGTATATCAGTTGTTTATTTCATATTCAATTTACAAACAACAACGTTATTTGGGAATTAGTTTGTTTGGCCCTTATTAGCAATCAGAAACCATTGGTAAGTATTATGACAATAATAATAATAATTTAAGCAATAAGTCATGAGAGGCTGTGGATTTGCACTGGATTTAGAGCAGCTAAGGAGTGTTGTTTGACACAATGTGAAGCGGACTGCCATCAAACCCCCTTAGCTGTTGTACATCCAGTACATACCCATGAACTCCAGTGGCTTATTGCTTTTCTGAGACTGTTACAACAAATCTTTGATAAGATTTTATTAAATACAGTCACACAAATTAAAAACAAAATATTTTTAAAAAATTAAATAGACTATTAATAAATAACTTTCTTAACATTCTTCTGCAAAAACATATAGTTCCTTTGGGGAAGTAGTTGCCGGGCAACTCTAAATCCTAAAACGGTGAGATAGGCGGAGTAATATGGAAGATGCAAACCTGTGTGTTTGTGCTGGATTTACAACAACTTGGAACGCGATTCAGCCAATCACAGTCACTGACGCCATGCAAATTCCAGATAGTGCTCTGAATCACCACCAAAATTGAATCGTCTGATAATTGTCCTAATTCTCAGACAGACAGACAGACAAACACAGGCGAAAAACATTACCTCCTTAGTGGAGGTAGTTATAAAATACTACTACTATTAATAATAATAACAATAGTGGATGGACATTACTACATAATTATCTATCTGTTATCTGTTTGAACCTAGAAAGAGAGAGACAGACAGAGAGAGAGAAAGAGAGAGAGAAGGGATGAGGGAGACTACAAGAGCTAAGAAAAGAAAAGAAGCAAGCAAGCAGACAAATAGCTACACATGTATCTCTGTGTGTGTGTGTGTGTGTGTGTGTGTGTGTGTGTGTGTGTGTGTGTGTGTGTGTATAGCAGAGTCAACACTGACTATGAGCTATGCTGGAATGTCACAAAGCGTGTTCCATCAAGTCATTTTCTATTTCTACTGTTACCTAAAGATTGCAAAATGATTTGTGCATTGTTGAAAACGTGCAAACATTCACTGAAATGATACACCACATCGTCTGTTCACACTTCTTAGTTTGAATGCCACGTTGCATAGTATTGGCAAGTACATCAAGTTCATGGTCTGCTTTTGTATGTTTGCAATAAGAGTGAAGGAAACAGCCAGGTTCTCTGCAATACAGAATGCCCTCATTCTATCATCAGTAGAACAGTTAACATGAGAGTTAGTTGCCCACTTATCAGTCAGTTAATCCTCGGCTGCTGATGGTGGGTGATGTCCTGTTACCAGGACCATCGCATGTGCTGTTTATATGTTCATTCTCTTGATGAGTTTCACTGGCAGGAAGGCACTGAGTGGGGAGACTATGCTGGATTTCATCAAGACTGCCACTGTGTGCAGGCCAAGTGAGATGGATAAGAGAAGATTTGCTTGGAGCAATGCTGGGTACTAAGGTTAGAGTGTTGTGATTCAGTCAATTGGAGGTAAGAGTTGCATCAATTGTATTTCTCTTCTGCTGTTTTCGTGTTTCCTTATGTTAACCCATTCTAAATGATTTGGGTTGTAGATAAACAAGGGGAAAAAAACTGTTCTCACAAGTTGTCTAGATGTTCTCTCTGTAATATGACTTGCTGTTTACCACACCATCTTAGCTGTTAGCGTTAATGATAGATAGCTCACATATGATAAAATTTATGTCAGACTGTAGATGCCACACACTGACGTACCATCCAACCATACTAACCATCCGTACCAACCATACCCTCTAGGTGCTACTAGAAGTTCGTCAACATGCTAACTGATGTCTTCTGACAAGATTGTCAGCACCCTGTGAAAAAATCACTTTATATGAACACAGTATTCATAAAGCATTATAAACACATTCATAAGGGGTTACAATGCATTCATAAAGACTTATAACCAATGCAATTAGTGTTCATGAGTGTTTATACATTCTTATGACAGTATTTATAAGGCATAATAATGTTATCTTATACGCCTTTAAAACTTCAATTACTTATTGCTAAATTGCTCATTCCAAATAATGAAGAGTAATAAATGCTTAGTGCATACTCTAAGTGAGGTGATCACATAACTACTCATAAAAATGACTAAGTCAATTACAAACAATAAGTAAAGTGGCATGTATAAAAGGCCCAAAAAAGCTTTACAATGCTTTGTGACTTCAAGTTATAAAGGCTTATAAAATTATAATGCTTTATCAGTACAGTCAAAAGAATCTATAAACAGTTATGAATTTCTACTGTAATTACTTATAATTCTTTATGCATGCATTATAACCCTTTATGAATGTGTTTATAATGCTTTATGAGTACTGGGTTCATAGAAAGTGATACCAAATTGTTTTCATTTTTTTGATGTGTTCCTACTTCACCAAAATGGGTAATGAATATCCCCGATGGCTAAAAACACATTACAGTACATTTGGTCTTCACATGACATCAAAATGAGTTTGAAGATGATTTCAAAACTTCAAAAATGCATACAACTTCTTTGGACACAAAATGGATATTGTTCATTGTGTCATGTTGCCCTGTGTTTAAATACTTGTTAAACACACACCGCAGGGTTGTTTTAATAGATATGATTCAAAGATTCCTCTGATTGTATCACATGCCATGCACTCTATGTGTAGCTGTAGGCTTAACACACTGTCGGTGAGCCAAGTTATGTAGTGTTATCACTTCTCAAGAGGCTTTACAAAGATGAGCCAGAAACAGATGACTAATAAAACAGAGTCTCAATGCACATCTTGTTTTATCTTGTATAAAACTGTGTGCAGCCATGAAGACACACTTCATGTGGACAGTGTCTGTTATGGCATGTATGAGCCACAACAAGTACATACAGATATAAAATACACTAACATACTGACTTTCAGACCAGACAGTAAGGAGTGAGCAGTAATGAATGAGGCATCAGTAATGAAACAATCACATCAATATAATTTAATACTATTTTAAAACGAAAAAATGACCTGAGAAAATGAACAAGCAAATGATCACATTTCACAACACTAGTCCTGTCTTCTTTCAATCAGTTTGCCTTCTGATGCAATTCAGAGGAAATTGCACATCAAGAATGAGTGTGTACTCATAGGCGATATGGTTTTTGTTTTCACAAGACAATGCATGTTTCCTCGAGGGCCAGGCTTGTGGGGTTAGTAGACTTAAGATTATAGACACCACGTGTCTGAGCAAGCCATATCTTAAAGTTTCACGGATATGCGTTTGACATGGAGTAATCTCTGCCATTGCCTGACGAAACCTATGCTCACTGTCACACTAGTTGATGTGGTTTTGCCCTGTTTATTGCTTAACTGCAGCACCAAGTTCACACCCACACACGGAGAGTGGCATACTGTTTGAAGTCAGCTGTCATTTGAGTAGTGTAGATTTCATGATGTCATGGTGTACGTCGGCTCTGTCTTAAAAGGGACAACCCACAAGAGTGCTGTCCACTGCCCTCCTCCACTGAGCAGGAAGTTGATTGTAATACTTTGTGTCGTCCTGTTTGTCTGTGTGTGATTTTCATGGATCTATGCTACAATGAGAACTTGGACTGTTATCGTGCTCCTCATTCTGGTAAGTTTTGATGTGCCTAGACTGAAAGTCAGTGTTGGGATGAAAACTGAAAGCTGCATTAAGATTGACGTGCCTCTTGCCTTTCCTAGACCTTGAATGTGCACTAGTATTGAGACTAGTGAATATTGAATGTGCACTAGTATTGAGACTAGTGAATATTGAATGTGCACTAGTATTGAGACTAGTGAATATTGAATGTGCACTAGTATTGAGACTAGTGAATATTGCTGAACCTTTAGAAATGTTTTTTACTCCATGGTGATGGAAGGTTGAGACTAGAATGGATCAGAATGGTTGTTGCATCAACAAAGTCCCTCAGAGGACTCAAGAAATTATGAATAAATTGCAATTCAGTCTAGAAATTTAGTCTTCAATTTATTATTATCAGTTATTCTGTTATGCATTCTGTTTTTGCCGTTTCTTGTTTTTGATCTTTTTATTGCTTTATTTGACTTGATGTCATTACTATATTGTGCATTTTTGGTAGTAGAAACAACATAGATCTACATATCTAAAGAGTCTAATTCCCTCCATGTAAAGGGTCTAATTAATACAATTAATACAGTCGTAATGAAGAGGCAGATCTCTTTCTCCATCACTCTATTTAAACAATGGAACAGAAACAAACAGGTAGCCCCAGTCCTAATGTTGACCAGAGGTCTATGTACAGTATCTATAGCTCTTGTACTGAAAGAAAGTACACACTTTCCATACACAAGCAGAAGTATAGATACTTCTACTGACTCGACTTCTTTACTCAAGTAAAAATGTCAAAGTATGGCTCTGAAGTAAAAAGTGTTCTATCCTGTTTGAAGGATGTTTCTGGGAAAAGAAACAGACCGTACCGTACCATGCCATACCGCTTCACCACTATTACAATTCTTTGACAATTATTTCACTGTCCTTATGGTGTTTTATGAGAAATTCAGGAAAGGCTAATGAGTTACTATGGGTGAAATGAAAAACAAATACCATCAGGTCACTAGCTACTGAGTTAACATGTTATCTTCCTAAGCATCCTTGGTGATATAAAAGGCTGTCTGATGTAAGGAATTTGCCCATGCGGATCACTCAGCTTTATGCAGTAACTGCCAGGGTCATTCACACTTAGCGCGCTACGAAGATTCTAATGATATATCTTACCAAAGTTGTTTATTTTCCTAATTGTGTTTCCCGAACTGTCTCTTCAGAGTCTTCTTTACCAAGTTGTTTGTAAAGACCAGGTAAAGTCAAAATAAAAATCCTCTCTAAATTTCTCGTACCAGAGGAATAATAGTTACAAATCACCTTGTTGATTCTGAGCAAATATGAATATTGACAAATGTATAAAATTAGGTGTTAAAGTCCATTCTGAGGCACACTCCAAAGTCATTTCTGTCCAGAAAGCACTGAGGCACCACCCAGTGCAACAGAGTCCCCGACCCACTGATTGCAGTCCACCTCCTCCTCAGACAGACTGAGCAGCTCTGCAAGTTTTCTACCTCAGTGGGTCAGTGCGGTCCCTACCCAGCAAACACATAGGCATATCGGCAACATCGTCAAAGGGTGGTTTGGTCAATGTGATGTGACCTTCTAGAGGTTACCAGTTGGTTGGAACTAAGTTCACTTATTCCCGCATAATAGCCTGTCTAGAGTATTTTGTTTTACAAAGTATAGGCTTTTTTATTATCCTTGATTGACTGCTGTGATTAAACTCTACCTGGGTATGTAGGACTTTGATAAAGTTTACTTTCCAACAAGGCATTTCAGTGAGTTGCTGCTGGAAGGACGGCACAACTAAATACAAATGTTAGGCTATCTTAGGCTAGGCTAGGTTACGATATCTATCTTTTTATCTGTTTATGGTTTAAGTGACAAAGAGATACAGTGTGTGTATTTGAAGTATTTGACTTAGTTTGCCATCATTTTTCTGGTGTTTAGCCTACCTAACAGGGCTAACAGGCTAATGTTGTTTGCTCTCAAAACTGTTCAGCTGGTTATAATACATTTATGATTTTTTTTTCAAGATTCAAGGAGTCTTTAATACATCTCATTATACTAGTATATAAGTAAAATAAGATTAAAAAGTAAGTAAGTAAAAAAGTAAAATAAGAGTAAAATTCTTGTGTTTTTGTTTTTGTTCTTGTTGAGTGTACGTGTGTGAGAGAAAAAATTGAGTCAGAAAAGACTGACAGACACAGTCTTAGGTTGTCATTGTTTCAGTATAAAAAAAAAAACTGTTCTGGTTTCAGTATAAAAAAAAAAAAACTGTTCTGGAGCCGTGGTCTGAGCCTTAAGCCTACGATATCGCTTGCCAGATGGTAGCAGCTGAAACCAGAGACACTTACATAGGAGGAGACACATAAGGACCTGCCTTAGAAGTATGGAGGGCAGATTACATCCACAAACAGTGTTGGGAAAGTTACTTTGGAAATGTAATGTGTTACAATTACAAGTTACCCTATCTAAAATGTATTGGTAGTGTAACTATTTCAGTTACTTTGATGAAGTAATGTAACTAGTCACAATTTATTACTTTTGGATTACTTTTCTATAATTTCAGTTTTTGAAACCTGCAGGGTTATCCTTACAGAATTACTCAACACTGACTGCTGTCAGTCAGTCATTCTCAAAAATGTATAATGCTTGTCTGAACATATTTCTTTTGTGGTTGGAGGGGGAGAGAGAACTATCTGTTATTCATCTATTTCAGCAAACACTAGCCTGGCCATGCCTTCCTAGCAGTTCCGCTTGATTGTCATCTCTCTATAGTGCTTGTCTAGATTTGATCCCATTGAGTGCGCTGTCTCAGGAGGCATTTTAACCTGCCACCTGTCCAGACCCTCTGTACACTGAGGAACATTTATATTGATTATTAATTGATATTAATGCGGATAGCATTTTTTCTCTCTTCCATGACAAAGAATGCCTTATACTCCTGTGTGAATTTGTTAGTGGCAGACAACAAAGGTGGAAAAGTCTGGTTTAAGAAATATCCTGCCACACATTTATTCCTGCCATTCATGAAACCTCCTGATTCTAATAACACAGGTCTTAAACAAGATAGATCATGTATCATCCGTAGTACACAGACGGACTCAAGAAATGGCCACTAGTAAGGTAGATGGTCCTCTAGTAGACAGCTGTCAAGGGCATGCAGCTGTGGACAACAACCCAACATGGTTTACTGTGTGTCTTGTGGTCTTTGCTCTGACTGACAATAGGCAGCAGTGGCTACAGATTCTGCCAAGTCTGTGGCTAAGATCCGGCAGAAGCGAGGCTGGATCATAGACTCTTTTGAGGTGGAAGAAGAGAACCCTGGTCCTTACCCCTATGAAGTGGGGAGGGTGAGTATAAGTAAAATCTAAACTCATCTGTGTTTCATGAATCACATAATTATACATACATATGTGTAAAATATATTACACAAATGGTATATGTATCTTTTTTTACAGATACAATTAGATGTAAAATACTTAGTTCAATTTCATATCCACGGAGAAGGTGTTGAGCTAGAGCCAGTGGATTTACTTACGATCGACAAAAGAGACGGCATCTTGTGGATGAAACGGAAAGTGGACTATGAGAAACACAGACTTCTTAAGGTGAACAGTGTGTGCATGTTTTCCAGCACTGATTTTAGCCACTTGTCCCAATGTCCTTCCTAAGGCCCTGTTTACACGTATCTAGATATTTTTTAATGGATATTTTTTTATCATTTTCCGTTTTTATTTGTATTTACTCATTTCCAGTAGAATCCAGAAAATCATGCATTTTCAAAAATCTTGACTTTGGTGGCTGTTTTTTTTTTTTTTTTTTAATTTGTTTGAGGTAGCTAAAACTCCGTTTACAGGTAAGCAAGCAAATGGATTAAAAAAAAAAAAAAATCTACATAAAAAAAATCTACATACGCGTAAACAGGGCCTAAGACTTGTTCCCCCTACGACTTTGTGATGAGCTGATTAGTCTTGACTGGCATGAATCGACTTTGTGATTGACTGATTAGTGTCTGTTAAGCCTTTGCGGGGTTACTGCTTAGGGTTAGAGAGGAGACAGGAATTCAGCCTGTATATTGCATAATGTAACTCAGTACCTCCAGTCATTTTAATAAGTATTTGTAAAATTATTGTTATTCTCTTGAGCAAAGCACTTATGGCCAGCTGTGGTCAATTCTTTAGAGGTTCTCTGGGACCAATTAGTTTCACATTCCTTAAACCTTTTTGTTTCAATGTTTGTTTTGTATCCCAACATGGTGAAATGAAGCTGAAATTTGAAGCCAAAAACGTCTCAAATGATGAAGTTGACACACGACTTGGCATGGAGATACAAATCAAAGATGTGAATGATAATGTTCCAAAACTAGACAAAAATTACGAAGTCTGGCTGGATGAGTCAACACAGCAAGGTTTGTTGTCATGGTATTATGATGGATAAGTGATTGATTTTCAGTTTATAGATTATTATGCCTGTTATGACATGCCATTATCACATACTTTCATGTCGATAATACAAACTGACTTTCACAAGTATACCATATTAAACAGACTTAACCATCAACAGGTAAAGATGTTGTCACAGTGAAGGCAGATGACCTTGATGATTCGAAAACTGAAAATGGAACCTTTGACTTAAGAATTGTCTCAGTTACACCAAAAGATCCTGATGTCGACTTTGTCATTCAGCAGTCTGGTGCTATAGGAAAAATTTCTTTCAAGGGATGCCTGCATTATGAGGTGAGCATGACCAAGGCCACACCTCTTCCTGTCTTTTATGCTCAGTCTCTTTTGCTTTTTTACATTCCAGAGATGATTATCAGGACAGAAAACAATACACTATAGAATAAGTTTCATCTGGATTTATGATAAAGAGGCAGTGTGCAATGAAGGAGTTTGGTCTCTATTGCTGCTTGTTATCATTTTGCTCATAATCCTTCTATGGTGACAGTGAATGCAGTGATTTCTTTGACTTCATTGTGTATAAACTGCAGAACTGTGTTTCACACTAATAAAAACATTAATTATAATCAAACTAATTTAATAACAAATAAGAATGAAGAAAATAAATGCACTTTTTTAAATTTTATTTTATTTTACAATAATGAATTTAATTCCTCCCTCCAGAAATTTCAGAAGTACACTGTCTTGGTTGAGGCAAAGGACAGGGGAAGTGCAGTTCAACTCTCCAGCACTGGCACAGTGGTAGTCAATATAAATGACAAAAACAACCACCCTCCTGTCTACATCAGTACAACTGTAAGCATGGACCTCGATTACAATGACATTACATTTTTTTCTGCACTCATGTTGTACCAAAATAAATAAATAAATCCATCTCTTTTTTACATGGTTAAAATCATCTCAATCGTTTTCTGGTTTGTGTTTGTTTTTTAAAATAGATGTGAACTTATTTATGACAGTAGATGATAAGGCAGGCTTGCTTGTATTTTTCTTTTTGGTAGTGGCCAACATAAACCTTTTAACTTTCAGACTTAAGAAGCTGTGATAAGAAAGTTTTGAGGTATTTTTCATAAAAAATATACAGTATAAACCGAATAGATGATTACAAAATTGTTGTCAACTAATGTAATTGACAACAACTAATCAATGAATTGTCACTACTGCAATATTTCTGGGCCCAAAAGCTTGCTGGCTTTTCACAATCAAGCACTAGTCTGTGATGCTTCGCAGTGAAATGCTTTGCTGTCTTTCGCATAGGGCTCTGGTAAAATCAAGGAAGGAGAGAGCGGTGTGTCCGTTCTACGACTGAAAGTCTCAGATGAGGACACCATAGGCACACCTGCCTGGAAGGTCAAGTACATGCTCCATGGAGACACGGGTGGAAATTTCCAGATCACCACTGATCCAGAAACGAATGAAGGAATTTTGACAGTTGTTAAGGTATTTGTTAGTGGTCCTCATGTTGAGTATGTATTGAGATTGTATTTGAGTATCTCTAAAACATTTACACAATCAGTGGGCATTATTCAGGTGATAAATGTGGTTGAATTAAAAAGTAACTTTTATGTTAGAATTAACATAAAAAGTTAATGTTTATGTTATAATTAATTATAAAATAACCAGAAAATTCACACGGCACCTTGTGTTATATTTACATTGTGTATTTTATGCATAGCTGCATAATATGTGACTTTTAAGGTCATAATTATGATAAAGTCTGCAAAATTCACCAATACTCATACTTCTAATTTATGTTTTATGGTCAAAGATGTCACCCATCAAAAACCAAAATTACTTCCTCCTCCTGAATAACATTTATGGCTTTGTTGTAAAGTATAATAAAATCCTGTTGGTGCACTGACATAGCACAAATATCTTCCCTGAACTCTGATCTATTTAAATAGTATAGTATTAAATAGTTCTGTTTGTTCTTCAGCCCTTAGACTATGAAGATGGAGCGCAGAGGAATTTGTCGTTCTCAATGGAAAACGAAGAGCCTTACTTCAGCTGCAAGGTTAAAAGTCGCCCTCAGCAGGGGCTGTGGGATGTGGAGTGGATACAGGGCCACTCTGGCACAGGTGCTCCTGTCAACTCTCTGCCACTCTCTATCAATGTGGAGGACATAAACGACCCTCCCATGTTCCTTCCTGAGGTCAAAAACGTGCGGGTGATGGAGAACTCCCCAATTGGAACGGCACTAGAAAAGTTCATTGCAAAAGACCGTGATGGAATTCATGCCAGCAGTTTTGAGTAAGAACATGAGGGGAGGGGAGATCCTACATAATTAAGGGAGATATTGAAGACAAATCTGGTGTGACCCAATCAATAGCCCTGTTGTTCAAGGTCACCGAGTGCTGTCTGTAGGAAAAGGAAACAGAAAATTTGGTACACCATAGACCAAATAGTGAACTGGCAGCTACCATTAATGAGCTTAGGAAGATAAAATGGAGTTTCTGTGCCTCACTCTGTTAGTGTTAGCTGCCAATTCTCTGCCATTCTGTCTATGCTGTAACAAATTTTCGCATTCTTTTTCTTCTTTAAGTATGAGAATTCTCCTTTAACGAATGAAAGATTTTAGCAACCAAGTGGATAAATGCACTAGAAAGGCTTTCTGAATGATGAATTCCTTTAGATTCCACTGTCAGCAAACTCATGAACTCCAAACATGGCAGATTTTAAATATGGCAGTGTGGTAATCATTAACATGCCACCTGAGTTGCTTGTCCTACAGTTATTATTGTATTATTACAACATTATCTTAAATTTATTTTTTGGTTGAACGGTTGTAGCTAGTTGTTAAGGACACAACCTGCATGATCTATGTAATTAAATGGAGACCGTTATGCCTACATGCCACAAAACCTTTGTACCTTTTAAAAACCATAAAGGTATTTTCTGTCCTGGCTTAATTTCATCTTCAGTATGTGTCAACCTCCATTTCTTTCTCAGCTATGAAGTCGGGACCGATCCTGCTGGTTGGGTCACTGTGGATTCCAAGACAGGCCAAGTCAGCACAAAACAAATCCTGGACAGAGAGTCTTCCTATGTTAATGATAGTGTCTACACAGCACTAATACTGGCAGTGGATCATGGTAAGCAATCATATTTAGTATATTTAAGCAAGTGTGGCATTTCTGTCTGTCAAAGATCTGGGGAACTTTATGTGGGAGGCGGCAGAAAGATACTGACAGAGTTGAGTTGTAAACTCCTTGTGTTCAGGGGCACAGAATTCCTTGAATGAGAATGCGCTGTGAAAAGTACATTTCTGTGGCTGCTTCTCAGTTTGCATACACAGCACTAACTGCTGTGTGGGAGGGCATGTGGGAGGGAGGAAAAGGGATCCCTACAAGGTGGGCTGGAATGCTTTGTTTACACAGCAACAGATAACAGGAAACAGATAACAGGTACAGGCAATGCACTCCCCGTATACACAGCCATGTATGAAATCTCCTCCTGTTCTGCTTTGCTACTGCACAATTTTTAACAAGTACATACACTTAAGTATAAGTAAAATCTAAACTCATCTGTGTCTTAATTGCTTTAACAGATGATTATCATAAGATTTTTTTTTTGTCAAGAAATACACATTTGGCACATTTGACGACATCTGACTGTACAAGCCTCTTGAATTGGCAGGGCAACCTCCTATGACTGGAACTGGAACCCTGAGCATTTACCTGATTGATGAGAACGATAACGTTCCTGTATTGGATGCCAATGCACTGTCCATGTGTCTGTCGGATAAGTCTTCCTCGACCAGTATTTCTGCTCATGATCTGGACCTAGTCCCCTACAGTGAACCTTACCATTTTGAGCTGCTTGGAGATGTGAAGGGAAAATGGACGCTTGACTCTAATTATGGTACGAATCCACAGCATCTCAGGCCTTGCCCTAATTTTTGTAATATAAGATAAGAGAAGATTTACATTTATGCATTTAGCAGACGCTTTTATCCAAAATCCAAACAAATTTTAAGAGTGCAGTGTGCAGCAAATATAGATTTACTGTACAGATTTGTAATCTGTTCTCTCAATTATTCTGAACAGGAACAAAGGTAAATCTGGTGAGAGGCACAGATGTGTATGCGGGCCACCACCAGTTGACCTTAAGGATCTCTGACACTCAAGGCCACAACTCCCTACAAAATCTGACCGTCACTGTATGTGACTGTACAGAGTCACCGAACTGCCATTCAATGAGTGCGTCCTCCCAACTCGGGGGAAATGCCATTGGGATTATAATCCTCGGCCTGCTGCTTCTGCTAGGTGAGGTCACACAGAGAAAAACAAACCCAATCTATTCACTCTTGTATGGTGAGTATCGGGATTTAATGCTCTGATGAAGGTGCATGAACAGACCATGTAAGATCACGGGAACCTTGATTGACAGTGAAAGTAAACACATGCATTACTGTGATTTAAATTCAGGGTGTGGCACCACAGAATAATAGCAATGGAATCTGTCCTGCTCTTATGCAAAAAGAGTGAACCAGTTTTTCCACAGAAAAAAGAAAACTGCATGATAATAAAAAGCAACATTTTTGAATCCAATAATTTAATGACATAATTAATTTTCTTCAGTGCTGATGTATAATTGTGTCTGTCTTTCTGTCTGCCAATGTCTTTACAGCTTTGTTGTTGCTGGCGAGTCTAATCACTTGTGGGAGAGAAAAGGTCTTCATCAAAACAGATGAAAGTCCAGGATGGCATCTACTGCCTTCAAACATTGAGAAACCCGGAACTGACTGCAAGGTATAGTAATATGGAGATATAAATGTGTTAGAAGCTACAGAAGCAAAACGGCACATTTAATTACACAAGTTACATTAGCAATAACACATTGTAGTAGCACTTGAATTTTTCTGTTCTGCAATTTGGCACAAATTTAAAAACAAGAACACAACATATGATTATAAGGTTCATGAATACAATTATATTATACATGTATGGACAAAAGAAATCTCAGAAATGTAGATTGTAGATATTAAAATGTGATAACTGAGACACATCTATCTGTGTTTAGATTCCTTTTGTAGGGAATGAACTTGATATGATCAACACAACTGCAGTCAAAAACACCCAAAATTCAACCATCATCAAGCAAGAGATGCAGACAAAGCAGAATGTAAGTGTATGACTGTTGGCCATTTTGTTTTTGTAAGTAAGACACAATGCATGAAATTCAGGGTTTCACATCAGATGTTGACAAAGTACAGGATATAACCAAGTAGTCTTTCTGTAAACACGAAGGGCTTAAGCACACAGCGTGGGCAAGAAATTGTTTTCTAAACAGAAATTTCAGAACAAGCCACTTGGGTTGATGGACAGCCATCACTTATCCTTCTTTCATTTGTCAACCTGTCACATGCTCCAGCATTGTAAAGTCACTAGTAGCAGTCTGGCAAGCCAGACTGTAACATCAAAATGTATAGTCTGGCATGACTGATAGACCGGGTTCAATCCAAGGGTCGGAATCAGTGGTCGTCTTTCAAACAACCTCACGCAATAGTAGCCTGATAAGCTACTGCTAGTGTCCATCTAGGCGACTCTCAACAAGGATAGAACGATGTGATTTGTCTGACCAAACTTGGGAGAACAGCTACTGAGGCCCTATAGTTTATTAATAGATGTACAGTACCGCCCTAGCAAAACCATTTGCTACCAATAAGGTATGTCTACATTTCTAGGCTACGCTAGTAGGGCAGTTACATGGAAAGTGGGCTTTTTTTTACATCCTGAACACCCGTAAAATTTCAGTTGAATGATTACATGAAATTTGAGGAAAAAGAAGTTACATGAAAAAAAAAAAACTAAAAAACCCCTAAAAAACCTGTTCTGTATGGAATTGTCCAGTAGTTGTCCAGTAGTTGTCATGTTACACCTTACAATGCAGAGGTCACTATCTTCACTAACTAGCACGGCCACCTCAGCCAGATTCTCAGCAATATAAATAACCACACTTTTAAGCATTCTGATATTGTGTTTATACACCGAACTTGCAAAACACACCTCAGTGAAATACAAGAACAAGCAGAGACATCAATTTACCTACTGAATTATCAAAGCAGTGGGCACAAACAAGCACAAATACAGTGCGTTGAGTAATGTTGTCACCAGTGAGTAGAAGCTGTTTGCAGCTGCGGCTCTTTCTTTGTTTGTTTCTAGGTTAAAACATCAAAAACTGTGACTGTGAAAAAAACAAACTGAAGAAACAACCAATTTGTCATAATGTCAAAGCAGCATAAGCTGTTTCTTTGCAGTTCGGCCTGCATCATTAAAATCCCATACCCCAATTTTTAAAAAATCCCCAGCACACCATCATGTGACAGAACATGAGAATGAATGATTTAAAAATGTTCTACAATTTTATTTTATATATACCCTCTACAGCTGAATACTGCAATTGCTCAACTCTCATATGATCATTCACATAATACAAATGCCTGGTGTTTTAATTGCGGTTATGAACAATGGGAACTGCCCTGTATCTCTGAAAGAACTCTCTCATTGGATTTGTGCCATTTACAGTTGGCTATGTAAGATAAATTAGCTTTCCTTGATGCCAACATTCCTGGTACATTGCCTGCTGTGTTGTGCGTCATTCAAATTGCAGCATCAGGTCTTGTAGTTCAAGTTGTTGTATACACACATTATGTAATGGGTTTTCTGCAACTTTAAATCTAGAGTGGTCACGAGTTTTCACAGATTGGGAATGGAATAGGAATGGAGAATTCTCTCAACCAGCAGTTTAAAACACAAAGGATGGTAAGTCCAAGCCGCCAATCAAAAAGTGTTTCAGTTTAGGCCTGTGTTATATCCATCATCGATATCCATGATAGAAATACACAGTTTCTTTTTATTTCCTCTTTTTCAAAAACAGTCTTCAACAAGGACTTCATTCCGGGAGTTGGATATGATGAGGCATGTTCACAAATATTTATCTGACTGAATGTATAATGATTGAATTTAATTGTTCTGCCTGAATGCCCTTGTCAGTGAGGGTGCCTGAAACAGACCATTCCAATCCCCAAGGCTGTAATTGAGCTCGTAAAATTGCATTTGAGTTCATTATTGATAATGAGTCACCTTTTAGCAATATGGCACAAGTACGAGGGGGACTGAAATGTTCTCGGCTTCTGGCTTCATCCCTGCAGCCATGGGCAATTTTTTTTTACAAAACCCACTGTAACTGTGCCATATTATTTTAATTTAACATTTTTTTCTTTCTCCAAAAACAGTTTTCAACCGGAAATCTTTCCGCGGGCTTGGATATGCAGAAGTACGATCACAAGTAATGAATGATATGAATCTGAATAATTGACAAATGAATTGTTTTGCATGTTAAATTGTTTCGCCTGAATGTCTTGATGTAATTTGGTGATGAAACATCAAATTTACTTCAACACTTTATTTAAATGAGAAATTTTCTATTTTTGTCAATAAGGGATCTCTGTTGAGCAGAGTAAACTCCAATAGAGAGTCTTCTTTCATGAGACGTGAGTTTTTAAACTCTCAACTCATCCAGGTAAGAAGCTCACAAATGCATACATTCTCTATATGCTCATGTGCTTTTATTATGGACTTGGTAATGTGAAATAACTATGGACCGTAAATAAGTAAAAATTGAACTCCTCATGACAGTAAATTAAAATGGAACAGTTTTGTTCCTTGACTCTGTTATTCTTTTTTGCTGTCATGCAGATCTCTTATGTACTAAGGGGGCATTCATTTTTTAATGTTTATGAAAAAAAAAACTTACCTGTCCAACATTGGAGGACACAACAAAAAGTTCTTGCTGTATCATGTCTTTTTGCCTCTGCAGAAACTCAACATGTTGGAGAATCCACAGGAAGAACTGGGGGACTATGATCCCCATGAGTATGCTTACGAAGGGGAGCCTGTAGCAGATCCTCAACTGGATGCCATCTCCATCCCTGGCAGTGACTCTGATGGCAACTTTCTCCAGAATCTGCACCCAAAATTCAGAACTTTGGCCAGCATATGTAGACCAGACCTAATATAACAAAGCTGATGGCTAGGCTACAGTGTGAGATATGAGTAAATGAACCTTTTCAAAATATCATGGAGTTGGCTGGCTATCCACCAGGTATTAACATTGTATGGAATATGATCGCTATGATCACACCATCAGTCAGAATGTGACAGCACATAGTTCATTCAAGTTCAAGTTCTTTAGATGTGAAAAGAAATTCGTGCACAATCACACATTGACCCTCACAGCCCTTGTCTGTATTACTTGCCACACAGTCGTCAGTTTAAAGCAGCTAGAAATTTGGGGCCCTATGACAGAAATTTATTTTGGGCATCCCAAACATCGATTGTAATATTAAAATCTTTTTTTTTCTTACTTTTTTACTTTATAAATATATTTGTTGATACATACATATAATAATTCGGAAACTTTAAAAAGAAAACTGTAAAGGAAATGTCATGTATTTAATGGATTAATGGGAACTGGGAGTGGTGTGTGTGTGTGTGTGTATTTGTGTGTGTTTTTGAAATACAATGATTAATTAAAGAAAACTGTCTTGTACTTGCCTGAGTTGAATCTGGAGCTCGGCCTAGCTCTGTGCAATATCATCCATTAACACAGACTTATGTGATAAGTACCACCATTACTTTACAGCCTGTTCCAACTAACATTGCATTGGATATAGCCACAGCAGTTGTCTTCCACAGAAATTTAATTCCAAGGTCCTCCCTCCCCTTTCAGTTTACCTTTTGATTCCCTTGAGTCTTCCTCTCGAACACTCAAGCCAAGTCAAAATAGTTAAAAGGATTCATGTCACATTTCTCATTTATCCTACATTATCTCCCGAGACCTTTTTGTAAAGTTTGATCATTCATTACTGAGATATATAAAATGCATTGACTTGCACTGATTTTAGTGTATGCTGTCAAGAGCTTTACTCTGATTGGGCAACATCCTTAGGGAGGATGACATGCAATGTAAGGCTTAGTCACCCATTGTCCACCAAGACCTATCAACAACTGGGAAATCAGAGCTGAAAATGGTGTATGAGTCAGTGTTGTGCAAGCACTCACTCTACATGAGCTAGTTTAAAGTTCAGGTCATACAGGGAAAAAAAACACTGAATGAGTCTTTCTGTGCTTATCTCTTCAAATAAACCTTCTTCATAATCAGTCACAAATTTCTTGCATCTCCAACTGTTATGGTTATTATTTGTAAACCTGTTTTAGTAATCACAACTAAGGCAGTTACTAAATTGGCAAGATTATCTGGACCTAAACATTGGTAACACAGCCTATAAATGTGTTAAATTCAGTTCCTTGTTCACAGAAAATCATTCAAAAAGGTTCTTTTGAACTAATTCATACACAGCACTGATCAGAGGTAGTTGGTATTAAGGTGCTAAGTATAAAGTATCAAGAGATGCTTCCAAGTTGTATCCGATCATTGATGGAACTTGAGCTAACTAATCTGAATTGATCCAGCTGAAAAGCAGTATACACTTTTTATGTGCTTAAATATCCTCCAACAGCCTTATTTGACATCACTAAAATGCCACCCTACAACGTTTGATACGTTGAATAATTTGCCTACTATTATCTCAATAGATAGATAGATAGATAGATAGATACTTTTATTATCCAGTAGGAAATTCTGGTATCCTTAAGCTTCCACAACACGGCATAGACATTATAAAAAAAGAGAAAAATCCTATTATGTGTGCCATTTAGGGTACTCAGTTGTTTTGTGTTGAGGTAGTGTAGAATGTGCAGGAGGATACTATGGTAACTCTAGTGCAAAAGTGCAAGTACATTTCCAGAGATTCTGTTCCAGGCAGAGCATAAGTAGGCTACATATTATAAAACACAGCAATATAAAAAAAATCAATATAAGCAGTTAAGAGAGCAGTGCAAAAGCTTAGTCTAGTCCTTGATATATAGAAAAAGTGAAAAAAGTGAAAAGAAGATGTAATAGAATGGATGTGGGGTGTTTGTGCAAAAAGATTGTTGTCTTTTTTACTTTCAACAGTGACTTAAACTAGTTAAAACCTCAGTTTATACAGAAAAAAACAAGTTCACTCAAGTTCAAGTTCTTTAGATGTGAAAAGAAATTCGTGCACAATCACACATTGACCCTCACAGCCCTTGTCTGTATTACTTGCCACACAGTCGTCAGTTTAAAGCAGCTAGAAATTTTGGGCCCTATGACAGAAATTTATTTTGGGCTCCCAAACATTGATTGTAATATTAAAATGTTCTCTGGGGCCCCCTATCAGTGCCAGGCCCTTGGAATCATCCTAACTTTTCCCCCCTGTCGGCGTCCCTGATTTAAAGTTTTATAAAATGAATACAGTGCTGAGACATAAGGGTATGTACATTTTGTAATAATTAAATTGTCCAGGGGCAATTGTATGAGTAAATGGACTGCATTTACATAGCGCTTTTCCTACGAACACTCAAAACCCACACCACCATTCACATTCACACACACATACATACAAAGGTGATGGAGGCTGCCATGCAAGGTCCCAAACTGCTCACTGGGAGCATTTTGGGGTTCAGTATGTTGCTCAAGGACACTTTGGTGAGGTCACATGGAGGTGGATAAAACATTTAAAGCAGGTACGCCCAGACTTTTCTGTTTGTGGGCCTGAAAAATCTAAACTGACAAGGGCCAATGTAAAATTAAGAGCCTCGTTTTTAACCAGTTTCAAGTGAAAGAGCGACTGGAGGCTGTCTAATGCTACACTGTTTAATGACATCATTAGCAAACCTGTCACACCAGTACTGAAACTATGATGTGCGATGGATATATAATAAGAGATGCAACAAAGGGCCCCTACATCTTATTTGTTTTAAAGAAACTTTCCACACATGATGTGACTACTGCCACACTAGCCATGCTGGGTCTGCCTATCAGGACCCACATCGACACATGATTTAGCGTCCTGTTTGTTTTGTAACAGGGCGGGGCATGTTGTAAAGTCATAGTTTCAAAGAACTGAGCATTGTGAGAAAATGGCTATCGCCACGAGAACATTTCTGATAGGCACTCCTTGAGGGACTCTGAGACACCTCTGAAGTGTGCTTAAAGCTGAAACGCTGAACCATGCATCTCTCCTCCACAAGACCAAAACATGTAGCCCTTTGGTTAATACTGCAAAAATAGACTAGTTTCACATGACCGACTTCATGCCCCTCTAGAATCTGCCTTAGATTTACCCTCATGCCGGCGGGTAATCAGGCAACCTTTTTGTTTCAGTTATACATGTGAAAGTCAAAAACAAAACATAACTGTCCCACGTCTATGCTGATGAGGCAGACTATGATGTTGACTTGGCTTCCACCTGGATCCTAGCCCTTTTCCCTGAGGGCAGCCTGTCATTTAACCTCTTTAAAAATCTAGAGCCAGTTCTCACACTATATGCAAAGCACAGGTTTCACACATTAAAAAAAAGTCATGCTTTTTTTTCAAAGGCCTGTTGTACTGAAAACAAAACAGTATAAGGCTCAATGGGTAAAGTGCACAGTTCTGTGAATTACAACACTTAAGATAATAAAACAGACCCCTCAGCGAACGGCACCTCAAGTTTCTTAAAAACGTTAATACATCCAAAGCAGTTATAGTGAAAACAATAAGGGACAGAGGGCATAGTCAGAAAAGCTATTCGAGAAATACAGAATCAAGGCTAGTTAAAAGAAAGTCTGCAAGTATGTGTCTGAATTTTATCACATGGACTGACATGATGCTTTCATATTTGACAACAACAATATACAACTTGCCCTATTTTTCTTGCATTTCAACAGATTAAAGAATAGATCATTTCAAGATCCCTCACAAAGAAATCGCAATAAACGCTGCACCGTTTAAGAATTGTTCCATCACTCAGTGGTTTAAGCCTGCTCATGCAAAACATAAGGCTAACAAGAGGATGGATATTCTTCACATACTTTTTTGCTTGTGAAAAACCTTTGAATACATTTTCACAGCAGATACAGACACATGGAGCTGTTATTGTGCATTTAGCTGTTTTGTTTTGTTTTTTTTTTGTAAAAAAGCAACTCTCCTGACTGCCGTATTTACGCTGAAGACACATTATGTACCCTTACAATGACCAGGACATGCACAAGGGTTTAAATGGCGGTAAGATTTTAAGTCAGGAGGTAAGTAGTTTAGGTTTTTGTCTGTTTCCACACAAAAATGATTGCTACAATTACAGTGTAAATGGATGGGTTCATCACGAAACTGATGGACTGATGGAATTATGATATATATCTATAAATGGGTTGTATGAACACTGGCATTATTTTCTGATGGCAATGCTAACAACAGAACTGAGTCAGTGTAGACCATAGCCTTGGTCTATGGCAAATCTTTCGGTAAAACTTTGTCTATCAGTGAGCAATTGCAAAGGCTTTTACGCTTAACATTATTCATTTGCCTATTTCATTAACATTGCTCTGCATCTCTAGGAATAACCCTTTAGTAATACCCCTTCTGAACTATGACATGGTCAAGTGTCAGAGTGCTTTCTGAAATACCATTCCGGTTCAGATTTATTCATGTAAGACACAGGTAATATAAGTTACTGCGTCTTGAGTTTAGATATTGGTGTGTTTGGAATGTGGACGGTAACCCATCCCTAGGAACCACTTGTATGCCTGCACGGCCTCCGGTGAGATATCTTGCTCAATCTGGAATCCCTTCTGTGGATAGTCGCGGACTCGCTCAAGGACACCTTAAACATTAGGAAGAAAAAAAAACATCAGTTACCATAAGAGAATATATACGACAATTGTCGATTTTTTATGTGTCTGTACTTCACTTGTTACCAACTTCCCCTGAGTGGACTGCGACCAACCTCACAGGAGGCCCATGTCGGGGCCGACTCTCCTTCCTAGAGGCCCAGCGATTTTCCCCTCCTCACAATGGCACTGTCAAAATGGACCCTCCCAATGTTACCCTGATGATCAATCGCACTCCTTAACATTATGTCTGGTTGCTACTACGCTGTCCAGTCATAACTTTTGACAACCACCTATGGCTTGACTACTCTAATATTGTGGGACAATATTTTGGAATGATTATGATGCTCAACTAAAACCATGGACAAATTGTAGTCTATCATGATAACTACTGATTGTACTTGCATGTACTTCCTGCATGAGCCCTGGCAGTTGGGTTTGCCCTGTGAGCTCAACCCCTGTTGCTCCTTGTAAAGCGCCATGAGATAATACTATAATATATATCATATTATATATAATATTATAAAAGGCGATGTACAAATATAATTGAATTGAACTGAATTGAACTTGAGTAGAGAATCTAGGTTACATGGTTGTCTCAGACATGTATCTAGTGTACAGCCAGCGACACTGCTGACCACCACATTGCCAACACTGTTGTCATTCCAGGTCCCAGTGTTCAAGACTCATCAGAGTACATTAGTCAAATGCCAACTTCTGCATGTAGTTTTACAGATCCAATAACAGTGTGTTTGGTGGTTGTTCACACACATGTTTACGAACCTCTTGTGATTTGACTACCCAAGACACATTTTAAATCCAAATCTAAACAGGATCATTGATCTTAGTTAGCCACGGTTATCCAGATGGCACCAATAGCTATATCTGACTCATGAAAGACAACAGCTCAATAGACATACAATATGCACACTCTTTTTATCTGCTGAATATTTTTTTTTTCTTCTATTTTTTACCTTACCAATTCTGCTTAATTCTAACGATTTCTTATTCAATTTGTTTATGTAAAGCCAATGTTCTTTCCCATCTGTATGAAATTTGCAATATGAATTCATATTGCGAATGGTCAGTAGCCTATCTTGTGCAATATCCCTTTCCTTCCTTTCAATTATCCAAAGCACACTGGATTTCCTTTGAGTACGATATGTGCACTATAAGTCAGATGTGCCCTGAAGTCTACTAACAGGTCAGGTTCAGGTCAGTGCTATGATGAAGGTAAATAGCATGTAGCAGATGGAAGTATGTGTTTATCATTCAGAGGATAGAAGTAAGTAAGCCTACCTAGCATGCAGCAGATACCAATAGTCTAAGTACCTAGCATGTAGCAGATAAGGTCATGCTTGCTGCCCACACTGGCATTGGGATATGAAGCCATGTCTACACAGGGAGAGGTAACAATGACATGAGTTTGTTCCTTCCGGCCAGGCCACTGGCGGAGAAAGGTGGCCATCACTCTTCGTTCCATGAATGGCTGCTGTACCAGAATCAGCTTACTCACTGCCAAAGGACGAAGAGACAAAAGTGAAAACAAATGAAGATTAATGAGACAGAATGTGAATGAACCTCCAGCAGACTGTGTCTAATCACTTGATCTGCCCATCCACCGCGACAGACACCCTTATCTAACTAGGTGAGTCCTCCACTTACAAACACGAGGGCAGAACGTAAACTGTCCGCGATATCCGGTGCATGCACCCACAGGTCTAGGAGTACACACCTTTCTGTCACGAACTTCTCTGGAAGTAGCTAAAACAAGATCCTTAAATACCAACCGAAAACTCAGTTCTGAAATCTGTTTACCAATATCTGCTAATCCATCATGGTACATTTACACTGCCATGCATGGCATGTATACACAGCAAACCAGTAAGAACCTGTCTATTGTATTCTAACACTCAAGCTTGTCCTGAAGAGAAATATTGTCCTATAATGACCAGCGGACAATACATTATGCGGATCATTATACGGCTACTTGACAAAAAATTCAATTCGTACCGTTTTGTGGCTTCCACGGATAAACAAATAGTTCAAAGCTATAGCCTATTTAAAAAAGACGCAACTAGAATGCAGCTAATCTCCTTTCACTTCCATTGTCCATTGTTTCAGTTCCATTGTGATAAGTGAATGATCTCTTCTCGCAGAATGATATGCAGATATAATTACACTTTCGCCCAAAGTTGGACATGCGATGGATATATAATAATAGATTAATGTAACAACGGGCCACTATATTTTATTTTTTGACCGCATGAATGAGACCAGAGGGCCACAATTGGCCCCTGGGCTTAGTTTGGCCACCCCTGTAGTAGATGGTCCTTAGTCCATAAAATTACTGAACCTAAAGAGACAACCACTCACACACAGAGCATAGCCAGATTTAGTCACTCTGTTTGTTCTGCATGATTTTATAAGTCTGGTCATGGGAAATCAGGCACGCCATAAGCCTTTTCAATAACATACTTGCACAACAGGTTTTGAAAATGTGTGTAAACAAAAGAACCATGAAATAGGCATATGATAACTGGGCAAAAAAAACTAAAAACTGTCCTGCACTGCCCCCTAGCCTTCACCAAGTGATACAACAAGATGAGGCAGGTAAAATAAAGTGAGCACTCACACAGGAACAGGCATGATGGGTGCATTACCTGGGACATTGTTGTCCTTCAGGACCTGGTAAGAGAAGCGGATATTCTCTCCTGTGTTGGTGGCGGCCGTCTCCAGTAGGATGTTACTGCGTGGGACTCCCATTCGGCATGCAATATCCAAGAACACCTCTGCCTCAGGCTGTATCCACACACCTGGGGGGGACAAACAAACACACATGGGTCCAATATGTGTGCAAAGGAGCTGCTACAAGTTACAAGGGCTTACAGTGGATAAGCTGACTTGATGAGCAGAGTTGACTAGATACTAGGGTAGGTATTTTAGCACCCTGAGACTCAAATATAATATTCGGATAAAACAGGCAAGGATCTACACATATAGAAGTGGTTTGTTGTAGCAGGTGCACCTGCAGTCTCACCTGCAGTCTGGTTTCCAAGGTAACCGGTGAAGAGCAGCCATGGGGCAAACCCCTCAAGGAAGAGCTTGGCTGACCTCTCGGCCACTCGAGTATCGTGACAGCCGAGTCCAATGATTACATCACTCTGAGGCGTACAACAGTAAGTGAGAGTTAGGTGGGAAGCCTTTGTCACCTCCTGTAAACCTGGTTGTCACCTCCACAGTGTGCTTATCTAAGCAATTATTTTCGACAGTATGTATCCAGAGGGTATATTCCCACAACTGTAGAGGAAAAAACATTCATCGTCTAGGTCCATAAGGGCCAACCTACATGATTCCTGAATTGAGTTTTGCAGTGCAGTTATTTTATTGCTGAATGATGTTGGTTTTGGTAACCTGGGTGGCCTTCTATATAAACCATCTACAGATGATGAGATTATAAATAAGCAATTTATTGACACTGCTTACAGAAATGTATGGTTAAAGTTCAGGCTAAAGGTTCGACTTGATTAAAGTAATGTTCAGTAATTATTCTCTAACAATTTCAAGGGCTGAATTTGAATTTCAACAAACTGTAATCTCTCTAAACATAGACTATTCAGGTATTAACCTGCTGTGCCATGGTGCATCTGCAAATTCATCTTCAGTGAAATAGAGATTGTCCTCGAGCCAAATCTCGCACTTTTGCAAAGATGTTTGTAGACTTTCAATATAAGGGTACATCGAATTATACATAATACATGTTATTATACATATGTACAACATAAACCCACATTATATTGTTCAACTGATATTCTGTACCTTCTCCACTGGCTGCTTTAGACTGAGGTAGTCCCACAGAACTCTGGCTCTCCTGTCAATCTCATCGTCCATGTCTCTTCCATGCTGATCCGCTGAGTAAAATAAAAAAAAAAAAGGTTTCAGATTACTCATAAAACATGCTGCTATCATCTATTACAAAGACCTAGCAGACAATCTGAGCATCTAACCCATTACAGGGAAGTCAGTAAAGACCTTCCCTCTTCAACAATGACACTTAGTCTGACAACAATGCAAAAACCGCTGTGCACCAGAAAAAGTGCTTTTGAGTCCATAAATTTGCTGACAACGGCTGCTGCATTCAAGACTGATTGAAAGAAGACCCAGAGTGTCGCTAGGGGCATTTTTTCATGCCGCAGTGCATTCAATTAAGGACAACACAAACCAGCACAGCCACCGCCACCTCTTCCCATGGGGTAAGTTTCCCTTTCCTCCTGTTCCCTCATCTTGATGATGGAATGATGACGTAACAAAGAGGTAACCTCTGTGCTCTGTGCTGTGCTGGACCTCGGAACATGACACAGGAAACTCTTCCCCTCTCCCTCCCATTCCTCCTCCTCCTCTGTTCACTACAGTACGCTGTGGCCAGTCTGCCACAAAGCCTGACACAGCATTTGTGATGTAAAAAGACACCTCCACTTCCACTCCCCAACCCCCATCAATCTGACTCAATTCTTACTCATGACTGGGAAGAGATCGTGGCCACTGTTCTGGGCTAATATCATTAGAGACAGAACAAAGGTGTCCTTCAATGGAGTGGCTAGCAATGCACTAAATCAGCAGAACAGAGAAGCTCTCATCCAGCTGTGCATCTCCTAAGCGGTCTATTCAACATCCACACCTCAAATCCTCCTTTGGAATATCTGTTTTTTTGTATACGCACGTTCAACTCAATTCAATTATATTTATACATCGCCTTTTACAATAGTATAGTGTCATGGCACATATGCATGTTTGTTTGTTTACTTTGACAAGGTGAGACCCATCCAATGGTTCTGCTGCCTGTTGCCCCTCCCCCTGTGTTGCTGGAAGTTTAGTCACAAAAACACGCTCCTGCTATGACCACGAACAGCCACAAACACTACACCACGCCCCACTGGGCTTTTGGAAAAAAACAAAACAAAACAAAAAAAAAGAACAAACATTAACAACGGTGTAGACACACCCTTCAGGACATCAGGGGGGTATACTACAAAGCCAGATTACTGGCTAAACTGGGTAACTTCAGTGTGAAGTGGTAACTCCCAAAACTACCTGGGTTAACCAGTAACCCTGCTTAGTAGTACAGGCCCCAGGACTTCACTTACTGTCCTTTCCTTGTTTGTTTTTACCTGCTATTTGTCTGTAAAAAATAGCTGGATGTTACCTGTACTGAATGCTAATTCTTTCTGTTGTATTTACTTTCTTTGTTAGCTAGTGTGCAAAATGATCCATAATTAACAAACAGGTAAGGTAAGATATTCATTTGGGAAACATTTTACAATGTCAAGTGAATAGTCAATTAGAAATTTGATTAATTGTGCATTAACATTAATGGCCTTCACAAAGCTGTAGTGACATCATGGAAACAAAGATACATTTTTCAGTAATGAGGAGTAACGCTTTATTATCTACAAATGAGAGATGAAAAGAAATCACTCTTCATAAAATAAACATTTATTTATAAAATATTTAATTACATTCTTACAGTTTAAACATCTCTTTCATCTCGTCCTTACATTATGATGAGAGGTAAGCTCATTCACCTTTGAGAATAAGCTTGAACCAGGGCATGTGGCGCCAGACAGAAACGTGCACCAAATGCTCTCTTGCCTGGAATCTCTATCATCCATTTGACAGATAAGCAGAGACAAGCCCTCCTGTTATCACAGTCACTCACACACATAGAGATTACCAGCAACGCAGTCATTTGGTATAACCATCACATCTAAGTGATCAAACACATTATAATCACAATTCCCAAATACAAAAAAAACAGGAGGGACCGTAGATTGTGTATGCTTCAGTTTACGAGGGCCTCACTTCACACAGGGTTTTCAACATGCCTATTGGAGCCATTTCCTGTGTGCTGGTGGCCATCGTACAGCTCTCTGAGGTGCAAGATCAGCTCCTCTATGTTCTGGCCTGTCATTGCTGACACAGGGATCACCCTTTGGGAGACCTGTGCCCTGAGGGCCTTCAGGTTTGTCTGGGCCTGCAGCAGGTCCAGTTTGTTGGCCACAATGACCTGGGGCCGGTTTGAGAGGCCTGGGTCGTACTGGTCCAGCTCAAAGCGCAGGTGCTCCAGTTGCACCCAAGGCTCAGGTTCGGACAGGTCCAGAACGAAGAGCAGGAAACGGCAGCGTTCGATGTGACGCAGGAAGGATAGGCCCAGGCCACGATTCATGTGAGCACCACGGATCAGGCCTGGTATGTCTGCCACTGAACAAAAATCAGATGGAAGGGTTTGAGATGAGGAACAACTAAACTAAACAAGCCCGTTTTAAAAAACGAGACAAATTGAAGCAAACAAAATAAGAACATTTTAACAACCGCAACAAATTTAAGCAAACAAAACCAGGCCATCTCAAATGGTATAGCACAGGTTCCTTTGTTAGACATAACGTACGAGGTCAACCTCAGTCTTCTCAATAACAGTGAGAATGAATCAGAATGACAAACTCAACAAAAGGGTGAGCTTGCAAAAAGAGACAAAACAAAACACCCTGTGTGGAAAGTCTGTGCGACATACCTGCTACCTGCTCATGGTCTCTATACTGGACTATGCCCACGTGAGGATTGAGTGTGGTGAAGGGGTATGCAGCCACTGCCGGCTTGGCGTTGGAGATGGCCCTCAGCAGAGAGGACTTCCCAGCATTTGGAAACCCAACCTTAGAATGACAAACAGGTGGAGATGGAGCTCTGATACCATCTAAAAACTGACTATCACACCATTAGCTTCACTCACAGCCACGGTCTCAGTGACGGTGTGTTGTGCATGCAAAATAAGATGCCACATCTTTAGGGTGGCCTGAAAGGCAAACAGGCTCTAATGCAAGAGTTCGCATGGAAAAATCAGAGACGGTTGATGGTTTCTAAACTGTCTTTGGTAAAATCTCGTCCTAAGGAGAGATGAATTTGGAACGCAGTTTTAGACCCTCACCAGTCCAGCGTGGGCTATGGTGCGGAGCTCCAGCTGCAGAACTCGCTCTTGGCCCTTCTCCCCGGGGGTGGCAGTCATGGGCGCGCGGTTCTCATTGGACAGGAAAAAACGGTTACCCTTTCCCCCTGCTCCTCCATGAACAGCCACAAACTCCTGACCATGCACCGACAGGTCAGCCACCATTTTCCCAAGCTCTCTCACAATGGTACCAGATGGCACCTGCTCCACAAGAACAAAATGTTCCATGTTGATTAGAAAGCCTCAGCAACAAGTTGAAAACAATAAAGAGTTTTGGAAGACTCTGGAAGACTCACTGATATGTAAGTGGCTTTTCCATTGCATCCATAGCAGTTTTTGTTGCCTCCAGCTTCTCCATTCACACCTACATATTGAGCTGACACTGCTGACAGGGACTTCACCTGTCTGTTCACTTTGAGATATTCAGGACAATACTTTTACAGGCAATATGTTCACACATATCTAAACAGCAAAAACACAACAGAAAGGCTATGAAACAATATCAGTCTTACAATAACCAACTGACCTGGTAATTTCCAGCACATAAACCAGAAGGAAATGAAAAATGTAGAGGGCATTCACCTTTGAGGATGACGTTTCCACCATCTCCTCCGTTGCCTCCATCGGGTCCTCCCCACTCTTTCCTTGGCTCGCTGTGGAAGGTGCAAGCTCCATTACCACCCGAACCAGCAACAAACCTCACCCTACGGTAATCCACGAAGTAGCGTGTCTGCACAAGAGGAAAAAATACGACCAGAACGCGTCAGTTATGAGCCTACACCTTCACGCCCGACTAACGTTGGGTCTAACGTTAACATTACACGGCATTGTGTTTTGCAGCCAGATTTTGTCTTGAGAAACCTAGAAATTGCAAAGTTAACATGAGCCAGAACAGAACTTAAGAATTGTTTAGACTGCCAGCTCAGATTGTATTATATGACCAAACTTTAGGTTGCTTAGGGCTTTTAAGCAGCAACTCACCAGTTTCTTTTCAGAGATCTCGGTCTTTTTCTGAATCTTGCGGGTTTTCCCACATAATCCGCAAGTTGTGGAAAATTGATTCTTGAACAGAGGATGCAAGGATGACGGTTGATTGCTCAAATATCCACGCCTGACATCTTTGCTCCATTGTAAGATATTACTCAGTCGAATTTGGATAACCATTGCGAATATGACATTTCGCCAGTAGCGTCCATAAAATCACAATAAAATGTATCAGGTTGATGTTTATTCGTTGTGTCAGCGTTACTAGTGAATAGCAGCTAACGCTAACGTTAGCTCGCGACGATAACAGTGTCACAACCTTGAGAGGTTGTAGAGTTCGCCTTAAACTATCACACCATGTTGAGTTAACTGAGGACCTGGTGCAGTTGACTCATGGTTTGGGTAATCACAGAAAAGGAAAAGTAACACATGCTATTGCAAAACAGTATTCTAACATTCATTCATCATGTAGGTTACAGCAAATCGAAGTAACTAGGAGGACTACGGTGGCTGTAAAGGACTAAACTGTACATGCGCTTGTTTAGATGTAGGTAAAGACGGTTAATGCAGCATTAGCGCCACTGAATGGTGTGGAGTGTGTAGGGTTGAGGAAACCACCCGTTCACCATAACAGAGAATTGTATCAGGCCTTCGATTTGAGCTGCCCTGTCCTACAAAGGATGAAATAATGACTGGGCATGAAAAGGTAAGCTGTCCTTTATTATTTTCCATATTAAACAGTAACAAAAAGAATACTATATATTACAAGCGATGCACAATGATTTTCATCCATATGACAACAAAAGTAATGTTTTTATTTGGTTCATAACAATCTCTCACACATTAGGCTTCACACTGCAGAATGAGGATCTGATAGGCTAGACATAAAACTGAGACATCAAAATCACAAAATTAGACCTGGACCTTCTCTAAAATATGAACACACACGCATACAAGTACACAAGGTGATGTAGTTGAGGTTGTGGTGTCCTTCGATTGTCATGGATCATTGGTTGTGTTACAAAAGTAGCTGTTTAACAGCCAGATAATACAACTCATTCATGTAAGCTTTGTTTGCCACCTCAAGAGAATGGGGTTGTGCTGTCCCCTTAGGATGGAACAATATTGTTTTAACTGTCTGGTGAATTTAGGTGTGACATTTAGGTGTGATCTCCATGCATACAGGTACAAACTGATAACAGTAAAATAATTGTTGTTAGTAAAACTACTACAAAAATAATATAAAAATAAGGCAAACATATATCAGCTGTTCTTTTGAACAAAACCTCTGATACCACAAGCACAGCCAACAGACCCAACTCAGGATCAAAGTTAATCACCCATTTTGTCAAATGATGAGACTTCGAGAAGGAAAATAAAAAGACAAACACACCAATGCTTAGACAAATACACTCTTACTCATGTGGCTGCCTGGTTTGCCATAGCTTATACAGTCTCACATACATGTGCAAGTACAAACACACACACTTAGAGAAACATAAATTTAAATTCACTGATCAAGGTCTAGCTTGGTGACAAACTATGAACAATAGCATTACGGAACCTTTGGCCATTAGTCAACAAATAATTTAAAAACATGAATGTCTATGATCTTTTAGCAAACATATAACCACATAAATTTAGATTACTGTTAGTGTAGGCTATTAGTTAGCTTCTAATGGCTTAGTGTTTGGTCACTGTTGACAGATATTCCTGAACCATTGCTTCAAGTCCCCATGTACAGGTAATGTCCTCTTATTATAATGCAAATATACATATTATACCATACATAAAATGTTACACTGAACCATGATACAATAGATATGTCTATTGTGTTCTTTCTGCACGTCATGTTTTATATACTAAATATACAAGTGAATACAAAAATGGAAAATATATTACAACAAATGAATAAGAAATGAACAGCATATAGACTCCTGTGTTTGTTTATTGTATTGTTTTGACCAGTGTGCACATTTAGGCTTGTAATACACTAATATGAAGTGTTACTCCGTTGAATCCGAGGTCACCAGCTTGTGACTTTGGCAAATAGAAATATATATATATATATAGGCTATAAATGTATAAAACACATTTACAAAATAAGCCAAGACACATTCATGTCAAACAAACAAGGTAGATAGATAGATAGATAAATAAATCAATAAATAAATAAAGTGCTATAATGTTAAAAAGTGTCGCTATACTTAAAATATTTTTAATGTTCACATTAAAATGCATAATTCTGACATGCATATGTACTTGACCTAATTTTAGGTTATATACTGAGTACTAAAAGTCACAGATAAGAGTTAAGTGAAGAGTCCAGGATACATGAATTAGACATGGACATTGAGGCGAGAGACAAAACAAACAACAGCAGTACATATACATCATGTACAGACCATAATGGCCTGTCATAGCATGGGTGATGCCCTGGAGGCCTGAAATAGTAACCTGCACTTGCATCTATTACTTTGAGTTCACTTAAAAGCAAACTAAAGACACATATGACCACAACTGAAATAATAGATTGTGCTGTAAGACCGTTACAGGTGATCCAGAATGCAGCTGCACGTCTGTTTTTCAACCAACCAAAAAGATCATGTCACACCTCTGTTAATTGAACTCCATTGGCTAACCATTAGCAGTTTCAAATTCAAAGCACTAATGCTGGCCTACAGGGTGATTGAGGAATCAAATTCAAAGCACTAATGTTGGCCTACAGGGTGATTGAGGAATCTGCTCCCTATTCTCATCTGTTGTTCCACGCTGGTGGAATGACCTTCCAAGTGCTACCAGAGCCCTCGACCTTCAAGAATTTTTTTAAGACCTAGCTCTTCCAAGAATATCTTCTGGCATAAAACTTCTGACAACCTGGAATGTACCCCTCACTCTCTGTTCCACTTCTATCATACTCCTGCACTTTCATCTCCTGCCAATTTGTAGCTTGAATGTTTATCCCCTTTTTGTAAGTCACTTTGGATAAAAGCGTCTGCTAAATGCATGAACGTGAATGTAAATGTAACATGCCGTTGATGGAAGGTTGCGTGCACTCAGAAATACAAAAATATACACATTACCCAACAATAAGACCTTTTTTCCCTCAACTTAGCCATATCTTTTCTGTGGAATAGCATCAAAAGGGAAAAAAGCATTACAGCATTAACCTCAACAGTCGCAGGTAAGTGAGATTCTGGGCTACGGGAATTATTCTAAATCACAGCTGATTTGAATTATATGTCTTTGAGAGCTGATAATGTTTTATATCTATACTCTGTAATTAATGAACACTTTGCTGTTTAAAGGTAAAAGGACACATTTTGAACATCTATAAGACACATCATGTGAAAACAACAGACAATTTAGATAAACACAATCAGCAGTATATAACAAAAAAGAGATTAGAAATCCTATGGCAACTGGATAGATATATGTACGCCCACCTTTGTCCGATACACAGTTAGGTATTATAATCTTATGCTTTAAAAGAGCTGAAATAACAAAAATGGCCGAAAACAGTATTTTTCTGCTGCTCCCAAATCACAAGAGGTAGCCTTTGGTATGGCAGTGCCACCTTATTGCTGATGCTGATAGTTCCCGTACTGCCCCTGTATGGTAAATGAATTTAAAACACTGATTTAAAACACTGATTTAGAAACATTTCACACTCCATTAGTAGAGTACACAACACAATGAAACCCAACACAGCATCATAATACAAATGCTACAATTTCTTGTTAGTCGGAAGTAATAAATGTAATTTTATACATGCTGATGCACTGATCACATCACATACACATTTATATTTTAGGCTTTGCAAATGCAAATTAATCTTTTTGTAGCATTCAAACAGAATGTTAGGGAAGGAGTCTTTCACTTAAAGCTGTTCCCTGTAGGCCTCCTACCTGTTCATAGGGATATGGCCTCTGTGGCTGGGCTCCGGGACCACCCTGTGAGGTGCGATAGGTGGGGTACTGCTGGCCCTGCCCCTGTTGATACTGGGAGTACTGTGAGGATGCTCCCTGTCCAGGACCTGTACATGAGAAGTCAGAAGCATTGGTGACTGTTTTTGGTATCACTTCACCTAAACATCAAAAGATACATTTACTCCGAAGTAAGCAGGTGTTACCATAGCCCTGAGGCTGTCCACTGTATCCCTGCTGTGAAGAGTACTGCTGCTGGCCAAAAGTCTGCTGCTGGCCTGGTCCTTGCGGGTACTGAGCTTGCTGCTGGATATACTGGGAATTTCCTGTGAGAATAAAAACAACCACCACAAATGTTATAGGGTCAGTATAAATGTCCC
Organism: Tenualosa ilisha; assembly: GCA_015244755.2. NCBI lineage: Eukaryota > Metazoa > Chordata > Actinopteri > Clupeiformes > Clupeidae > Tenualosa > Tenualosa ilisha. Next base: position 2,480,488 of record PYXC01000046.1, on the reverse strand, counting down.
ATGTGAATGTCAGTATAAGCGTCCCATGTGAATGTCTGTATAAATGTCCCATGTAAATGTCAGTATAAGTGTCCCATGTGAATGTCTGTATAAGTGTCCCATGTGAATGTCTGTATAAATGTCCCATGTAAATGTCAGTATAAGTGTCCCATGTAAATGTCAGTATAAGTGTCCCATGTGAATGTCAGTATAAGTGTCCCATGGCACCTAACCTCTCATTACTGGTGCCACACTCTTGGATGGTGAGTTTGGTTTTTTCTTGCTATTGGTACCACATTTTTGTCAATAAATGTCAATAGACAGATAGTGTGAAGCTAGAGGGTATTTTTGTCTGTATTTTTGAAATGCGAGTATTGAGTTGAGGGTGGCATGAATGTGAACCAGCAGAACCTACCCCTTCGTAGTAATGTTGTGACGACTCTTCAAAAGATCGTTCATAGCCCTGCTCACCATAGGAGGGCTGCTGATAGGAATACTCTCCGTGACCTGCAGGTGGGATCACGGAAGCACATGCCGCAAAAGACAGAAACAAGGCCATACAAAAGAACAATCTGTCACTGCAAACCAAATTATTGACTTTTTCCTGTCTATGTGTTTGTATTTATATGAAGACTGTTGAAAGGACAGTTCAATCCATCAATAAAGGACGCCTACAAAAGACAATACAGACATACGCAATGCAATTAAACACGAAACAAAACAACTACACGCATCAAGCACTGCAAGGACAAATGCGGGTAAAGGATCTGAAATTTCGGCACACCACTGGGTTTAATATAATAAAGGGTTGAGACACTGCTAATGGAGCTGCTCTGAAACCAATCTCAAAGCCTTGCCAAAACAAAGACAAACAAACCTCCCAAAAATTATAATAAAAATGAACAGCTGAGATTTCTGAGCTTTCACTGAGTAGAAAAAATGACATGCTATGAAGAGATCAAAGAAATAAAAGCTGGTAAGAAGGAAGCTGAAGTGACAGTTGTGCAGGGGCTGTGAATGATGACCTCAAGAAGTGAATGAGATTGATGACTGAATGCGCTGTAGATGTGTGTTGAGTGTGTGTGCGTGTGTGTGTGTGTGTGCCGTGCATGTGAAGGGCAAGGCTTTCTGCATGATTACCATCAGGGTAATACTGCTGGTTAATGGGCTCGCTGGAGCTTTGACTGTGTCCATACTGCTCACTGTAGAACTCGTCTTGTCCAATGTACTGCGGGGCAGATCCTGCAAGACAGGCGACACCAGGGTTGGTTAATCAGCTGATCTGATTGATGTCCCACTGCAAATCTGGTCAAAATTGGTCAAGGGGAATTTCACTTGGAGGGGCTGCACAGAGGGGATGTCGGAGGGGTTTCGTCAAAGATCGTTTATCAGTCGTCTCTGGTTTCGTTTCACTTGTCTGTGGGAGGCAGTTGGTGCTTGGCTGGTTGAACTTTTCACTTTTCTGTGGGAGTGAAGCTGGTTGGCGGTCCCAGCTGGCAAATCAAACTGTGGTTCATGGCACAGAGTTTACCTCTTAGTGAAACTGGAATAGAAGGTGCTATACTCAGGTCACCACAACTGGGAAGGGAGTCTTGTTTCTGGAAACAAGGTGAACTTCAGTGGTTGGTTTTAAGTCATGTCCACATTTTCAAGTTTGTATGTCCAATGGAGAATGTAATGACAGGACAACATATATCAAATAATAATTCCAATTAAGATGTGCCAGTCAGTCTTGAAAGATAACCTGTACTGTAATTGAGTTGGAATCAAAAAAGGACATGGAATATGTGATGAAAGGTGATTTGGAAATGAAAGGAAAATGCAAAGTAATGACAGGAATAAAGAAACACAAAAAAGCAAACATTTGAATATCTTTGTGTGTGGTGTGCAGAAACTCCAGACATCAATACTGTTTTGAGTATATAACAAACTGTTCAATAAACATATAACTTGAACTTGCATCTGTTTCTACTTGGCCACAACTGGAAAACCCATGACAATACAATGTTATTGGCATAATAGCCTATCCCACACATCACACTCTACTCCAGGGTTTTCTTAAAAAGCATCTGAGTGGATGGAGCATCTTGACAGACTTGTCAGTGATGTGACAGCTGAGCTGAGACAGGTGAGTTGATTCCAAATATGGACTCCTCAAACAAGCATCGTTGGGCCCTAAAATAGCTTCAGAGGTCTTTCATGGAATCTTTGAAGTATTTGTCATCCAAGCAGTTGAAGCTCTTGTAATAGTGTGTGTGGTACAGTGAATGCACGGCTGTAATTTTAAACAAAAGAGGATAAATGCCATGCGACTGAATGCTGTTAAACCAGCAAATGCCAGATAACCAGCTGCCCACAAACAATGAGGAATGAAGAATGTGTGCAGACAAGGAAATTGTTCTATTATATTATTTGCAAATATAAACCTGTTCTTGTATTAAGGCAAATATTACAGACGACTGCCCAGTATTTGGAATGGTCTCTCTGAACCAACACAATGACGGAGAAGATCAACAAAGTAGCTCAGCTTACAAAATGCTTCCTTAGAACCTCATGGCTCATGAAAACAATGGTAAGCCAGTGAAGCCAATTAGCCTCTTTCACTGCTACTTTTATTACTGCTCAGTATTACCAAACTACCAAAGCCATCTTCAGCAGAAAACCAGTCTCTCTGACAATACGTGGCTCCGCAATCATCTACTGCACCTGTCCATGCTTGAGCACTGAGGAGGATTATTTGCAAAAAAGTGTTTGATATGTTTGTTAATTCATTTGGAATACACAGCACATTATAATCAGTGCTTATTGAGGTTGAAGGGAAGGGCTTTACACTGAAGTCTAGAGGGAGACATTTATTTTTAACTTGTGCTAATTTTCAACAAGATTACATTCTCATGCCTTTGCAGCAAATGACAGTTATGCTGCACCTACCAGTCTTTACAAAGAAGTGTTAGCACTGTCACTGAAGTTGTAGCACAGGAAAACATATAGGCAGGCATACAATTCTGTCTGGTAATTATTCAACACACACTATCTATGTTGTAGACCATGCTACAGAATTCAAAAACTAAAGAGTAGAAAGCAAAGATTCTAGAGTGCTAGAACTCTAGAGCGCATTCTAGAATCTTAGGTAGAAAGACAGGCAATCAGCTGCACAACTTAAAACTTTCTTGATTTGCTCTTAACGTCAGGGGTATGATGATACACAATGACCAAGATCACACCAAAGGGTGAATACATTTTCTTTGGCAATCAGCAGAAGAACCTGCTTCATGAGCCTGAAGCTGACAATTTCAGTTCAGTCGTCGAGTGTGAACTGGTGATTTGAGATTACACTAAAACAAAGAACACAACTTTTCTCAGTCATCCATGAGTGTTTGAGTAAATATGCTGTTGATGTTTTAAAAGTGAGGAAGTTTGAAAAAGCCATGGGCCTTAAGTTTATGGACCATCTCATTACAATTATGGAAAATAAAGTAAAGTTAAAGTAAAGTCGCCCTATTGTCAAATACAAGCAACACAATGTACTAGTCTATCCAATACACTGTGGTTTATGACAAAGTTTAACCAGCATTAGCCATTTCAATCCATGTCTCAACTGATTATCTTTAAATGCCATTCAGTAAAAACTGACAGGACAAGATATGAACCCTGACTAGCATTTTGACTGCTGTCAGATATGAACATGCCACTTTCTTTGATTGACTTTCTTTAATTTCACCATCCATGTTGTGGCTTCCATTCCAGAGTAGATGCTAACATGCATAACACCCAATGTGGGTGGTACGCCTACGTATGAAAATGTGGCTTAGTAATCTCCATCTAGAGAGTACCTGTTTCATCCTAGAGAGCACCTGTTCCAGCCTGTGCCTGGTGGCATCCATTTGAGGAGTCTTACCTGTGACCCTTCCTGTGCTCTTCATGCAGGGCCACATGAGCCTACTTTAGCTCTGCGCTGCAGACACAGTGGCTGCCGCCAAGTGATTTATACAAACTGGGCATGAAAGTGACAGCCACCATAAATCTCCCCCCCTCACCATCTATTAAATCCACACAGGTCATGTGACTGTCTGGTTTGGTCTGGGCTTGTCAGTATGAGGCCCTCTTCAACACAGCAGTGTGTGGCTGAGATACTCCAACACAATGGTCTCCCACTACACTGCTATTATATCAGTGCAACTAATAAAGACTAAACAGGAGCATCCACAAAGAATCCAGCATCCAGTGTTGAAAGCTTACAGCTACATAATTATGCTACAAGAAAATCTCCCCAGTGACTCAAGTAAGGTAGAATCGCAGAACTCAAGAATTCCCTTTATAATCTATACATACCAGTCTATACATATAATGTAGTGCCAAAATATACCAGTGCAATCTATACATACTGGTAATTAACAGACCGACCACAATATCACCCATTAAGCACTCTCTACTCATCTGATCATTCAGATTACACATTACACATGAAGTCTTATGTCTTTGGCGGAACCCAGCAGTTGTTGCTTTTCTCACTTCAATCCAAGGCAGACAAGAGTTTGAAGATCCCTTCACTTACCTTGTTGTGAGGAGCGGTAACTTCCCATGGGCCTCTGTGGCATCATGCTGTTGCCTTGGTTACCCTGTCCCAGCATTCCTATAGACTGTTGCCCTTGATAGTGTTGACTTCCTGCCTGAGCTGAGGAGTAATGCGGTCCGCCACCTTGTTGGTGCATCATCGAGACTGGACATGTTGTATAGGCATATAAGTTATCAAAACGAAAAAAAACAAAACACTGAAGTATTTCAGAACAAGCACAGAGATGCATCAGCTGGAAGGAATAGAATAGCACTGTCAATCAAATGACAAGTCAGTACTATAAACATGGAGGGAAAAATAATGATAGGCTGAACGGGTCATCATGGCAACTCAAAAAAAGCTGGGGATAAGGCCAGTGTACTGACAAAGATAACTGCACATTGACAACTTTGGAAGAGAGGGTTGCAAGTCAGGGAGGGGTTTCAAAGGTCAGATGAGCCTTTCAAAAGGTACAGGTACCAAGCTAGACTGCAGAGGACAGAGGCACTCCCAGATTGATGAACTGAATGTGTTTGTTTTTTCACAGGTTCATAATTTTCATGACCTGAGGGCAAAAATGAATGGACTTAGGACAAGAAATCTTGAGATTTATTTTGGGAAATAGAAGCTGGACGGTGTTTCTGTTTGGTATGATATTCAGAAGCTTACTAAACCTGACACTCAGAGTGCAATTTTGAGTGTTCCTAATGACAAGTTCACTGATGCTGGTTCTTTGTAATGTCTGTCTGATGCACTGTACTCTTAGAGTTACTGTGCTTGCTGTGCGTTTACCAGTATGCCTTGGGAGAAGAAAAATCCATTACTGCCTTCAACCAAAGTTCTAGTCCCTCTTTTTACCTCAACATATTGCCTTTTTTGTTGTTTTTTTTTGTTGTTGTTGTTTTTTGAGTGACTATTTGCCTGATGTGCCCCATCCCTGCCGTAACCTTCCCCAACCTAATCCCTGTCATTTCTCGTGTCTACCTGTCCCTCTCCTCCTGTTCTCCTTCGCTCTCTATGGGGCCTGTTATGATAGGATTGCTGTCCATTCCTCCTGGGCCTGTTATGATGGGATTGCTGTCCATTCCCACTGGGCCTGTTATGATGGGATTGCTGGTCATCCCCCTGGCCTGTTATGCTGGGACTGCTGGTCATCCCCCTGGCCTGTTATGATGGGACTGCTGGTCATCCCCCTGGCCTGTTATGATGGGATTGCTGGTCATCCCCCTGGCCTGTTATGCTGGGACTGCTGGTCATCCCCCTGGCCTGTTATGATGGGACTGCTGGTCATCCCCCTGGCCTGTTATGCTGGGATTACTGGCCATCTCCAGGGCCTGTTAAAATGGGATTGCTGGCCATTCCCCGGGCCTGTTATGCTGGGATTGCTGGCCGCCTGCTCTGCCTGGCTCACCTGGGTTGGACTGCATGTTGAGGTTGCTGCGGGAGGCTGAGGATGCGTAGCCCTGGCCGTGATGTTGCATGGCCTGGGAGGAGGGCACAGAGTGAGTGTAGCCATGACTGCTGGCCGACAGGTTCATGGAGGTGGCACAGGACAGAGGCGTCTGACCAGACTGCTGCTGCTGATGTTGTGGCTGCTGATGCTGTGGCTGTTGCATGGGGTTATGGCTGGGGCCTGACACAACACACACTTACAGTCAGTGGGCGCTTATGGGGGAAACAGTGTGGTGGGCAGGACTTATGTATACGCAACACATTCAGTTCATCAGTATACGGCATACAGAGAGAGAGAGAGGAGGGAGGGAGACATAAGACAAGAGTTTATGGTAGAGGAAGAGAGGGAGAGATGAAAGCGATGAAAAGCTGGCATTTAATTATTGTCAAAACACAGGTGAGGGAAGAGGCTAAGAAACTTTACATGAAATTCAGTTTTTATAAAGAGATAGGCAGGGTTCCCAGGTTGGAGGAAATAGAGAGATGGATGTAGACAGCAGGATCGAGCAGCCAAAAACTGAGAAAGATGGATCAAAGATGGAGGCAAAGCAAAGCACAAGATAGCTATGAAACTAGTGCAGTGGTGCAGTGAGACAGGCAGACATACAGAGAGACAGATGGACAGATAGACAAACATGTGCACAGGCTAGTCTAGCCTCACCGTTGCTCATCCCACTCTGCATCACTGAGGTAGGGGGAAGGCCAGAGGGCATGTTTTCATTTAGATTCGACTGAGAGTGAAGAGACTGCCCCGCACCACTCTGTCCCATTCCACCTGGGCCCATATTCATGTTCACGTTAGGAGGCTGAAAGAGGAGACAGAGAGAACTGCTGGGATGGGTAAATACAGGAGATGGAGCTGTACACAGCTGTACCTATGAACACAGGAAAGCCCGGCTATTGAATCCTTTGAGATTATAACCCTCATGTAAAAGAGTGCTTTCAAATACACATTTTAAAAAAAACATCTGGATCATTTCTATTCAGTTGAAAAAGGGAAAGAAAGATATAAATCAGGAAAGAAGAGGTAAAGAAAATAAAACAAGACAAACCCAACAAGGCTCTGTGCAGAATACCGCATGACATCAAATATAATCTCACTTACCGCTGGTAAAAGAGACTGCATGTTCTGATTGGAGTCTGCTATTGTTGCCAAATACACCAAATTTCTGTGCAAAATTTGCTGATATCTGTAGAGATATAAATTTAATTCAGCCACTAAGCAATAAAAGCCTACAACAGATTAAATTGTTTATGCCTTCAGTACATACTGAGTGCATTCTGCAGTTTTTCCTTTGCTTTGATAGTCCATAATACACTGGATCAGGTGGTGATTTTCATCCAGCATCTAAGAAGAAATAAACACATCTAATGTTCAGTATATATTTTGCTCAATGCAACAACTGCAAAGTTAAATGAATGAGCACATTTTGCCGCCAATGTTCCTAAAAGTGCTTTTCTCAATCTCTCCCTCTAACGAGTGTGTTTTAAATCTCACAATCATACAGAATCATCAGTTTTACAGTGGTGGTGACAAGAACACAATCCAATGTCTGTTTTGCTGTCGTATTTTTTCCGTTAACCCGACCAAGAGCCATCTTACACCTGTGTTTTCACACTTAGGCAAGCTAATATCCTAAACTACGCGGAAGTATAAACAAAGTGTAACAAAGTGCATCTTGAATTCCCGCCCCTTGCAGAAATGAACAAAGGTGTCGATGTTCATTGGGTCTTATCTAACTGACCATCAAATTGGCTACACCTTCACATTAGCACTCGACAAGCCAGATGTGGATACACATCACTGCCTTTGTTGACGAGATATTAAAGAGATTTATTTAAATGCTCTTAAACAAAATCCAAGTTTTACAGGATAGAACACAGTATTCTGTAAAGACAATCCGGGATTAAATGACACCTCGGTGATTTGCATTGCTCCGAGGATATCGGAGAGTTCGCGACGATGCTGTAGCTTACATGGTTACTAGTCTACGTGCTTTTCTACAGTATTTGCATCCCTAATTTTATCACATTGAAATCCACCATGTATCCGCTTATTAGGGTAATAGCAGCGAAATACTGCCAAACTATGTAGCGCATTACGCATGGATACATCCATCTCGTTGCTTTGTTGTGGTTGACATCGCAGTCCGTAGATTTTCACTACTTTCCCACCATAGCAGCGGCAGACTAGCGGACCAAGATACAACCCCAAGAGAACCATTATTAGCCTATACGAAGATATAAATGCCTCACCTTTTGAATTGTTTGTTGTGTCACCTCCCCTTTGCCTCGTGGACGCGTTGATGAGAAAGCGACTGACATTGTTTTTATCTCTAAAAACAAGAGCGCTTCTTTTAATTCTAATATTTATTATCCTTCAATCTAGTGTTACATACTAAGGTTGCCCATTGTGCTGGAAATGGGGGTGTAATAACCTATACACGCATTCGATGTTAAGCCATTTATTCCATCAAACCATGCACGCTGGAAGCGAAAGCAAAGATGCTCATGCCATTCACTCTGTAACTGATAATTCTGTTCTCAGTCAAATGATGCTGATCAGGTGGTTTCTGTCGGGCTAGTCTGCACAAATACCTCTGCTCGTGGTTTGGTATAACCCATTGAGCAATAGTGACCCACTACTTTCTAACCGCGGATTGGAAGCAAATAGGACGTCCGTTGATTCACAACAGTTGCTACGCATTTTACTTAGAGCAAGCGGCGGTCCATCACTTTCGATGCTGTACACCAGGCGCAACTGAATAAATCACGTTGAATTTACCATTACGTCCATGGTGAGGCGCAAAGAGAGTGCGTTGGTGCCGGTTGGAGCTCCATCGTCATTTTAGTTTCGCTTTTCGTTTAAGACTTCAGGTTAACTTCTAAGCAGCGATCCAGGCGTTCATATACTTTATTTACTAAAGACAGACAATGAGCTACGATAGAGCTATTACAGTTTTTTCCCCTGATGGCCATTTGTTTCAGGTGGAATACGCTCAAGAAGCTGTAAAAAAAGGTTCAACAGTTGTAAGTAAAAAAAAGCACCTCCTTGCTAAGTGAAAGTAAAAATGGGTTCATTTCATGTTAGTTAAAATGTACATGAAAAATGTCACGTTCAGGTTGGAGTGCGTGGCGAGACTATCGTTGTGGTTGGAGTGGAGAAAAAATCAGTCGCCAAACTTCAAGATGACAGAACCGTGCGTAAAATCTGCGTTTTGGATGATAACGTCTTCATGGCCTTTGCAGGTAGATTTTATATTAGCCTTTTCCGGCTTCTACATGTGTCAGTCAAACAGATACCATTACTTCGGATCTCATCATTTCTGTCACTTTTAAATTGTTAAGGAGAGTTTCCGTTGAGCTCAGGATCTCTGCAAACATTCTGCGTTAACGTTCTTGCTATATTCACCGGTAGGCCTCACTGCAGATGCCAGGATCATCATAAACAGGGCAAGGGTGGAATGCCAGAGTCACAGACTGACAGTGGAGGATCCTGTGACTGTGGAATACATCACCCGATTCATAAGTAACCTGAAGCAGGTGCGTTGGCCTACCTAGTGACTTCTCTGTTTAAATGCTTATGTAATGTAAGTTGTTTAATTGTGCTGCCTTAAGTTTTTGTTTGACAGGGTTAATGACTCACTTCAAAATCTTTAATGCAAATGAATAGACATGAGCTCAAACAGTGTTTCTCTCTCATTCATTGGTGTCATTTTAATTAAATTTGTGCCCTATGACCTTTGTCTAAACCATTTTTTTTTTAAAATATCTTTTCAGCGTTACACTCAGAGTAATGGACGAAGGCCCTTTGGGATCTCATCCTTAATTGCAGGATTTGACTTTGATGGGACACCACGCCTATACCAAACTGACCCATCAGGAACATACCACGCCTGGAAGGTACACACACAATGTGGGATGAACCAGAAGATAATGAAAGCTGACTGAGGCACAATCAGTAATGGCTGTGGCTTTAACCATGTTACTTTTCCAGGCAAATTCTATTGGTAGATCATCAAAGACTGTACGAGAATTCCTGGAGAAGAACTACAAAGATGAGCATGTGCAGTCTGATGAAGGAGCCATAAAATTAACCATCAGAGCATTGCTTGAGGCGAGTAATAGTTGATTATGCATGACCAAAAAAACACACCAAACATTAAGACAACCCATTTATTCACCAATATCTAATTGCTGTTGATCATTTGTCCTAGGTTGTGCAATCTGGAGGGAAGAACATTGAGCTCGCAGTTATGAAGCAGAATGAGCCTATGAAGGTTTGTGGGTTGCAAGACTATAAAAACTATACTATAGTAACTCTAAGGAATAATTGTAGGAGTGGTCACTTGTCTAAATCCCTTACCATGTAATCTACATATCAGGGACGAGTTTATAGACAGTGTCCTTGCCAACTTTCCATCTTGGATCTTGGGGGTCATTATACTGCATCACCCAACAGAACAGCCAAGGCTGTGGGGGGAGGGAGGGGAGAAAAAAAAAAAAAAAGCTCACCCATAGACAGATGTTCCCATGCATGATTTTTCCATTGCATCCAAGGTCACCTTAGGTATGCCATGGGACAGTGCTTTGAATCCAACTAATGTGTTACCCATTCAAAATGTGTCCCCAGATTTTGGATCCCGAAGAGATAGAACGCCACATATTGGTTTTGGAGCAGGAGAAAGAGGAGACTGAGAAGAAAAAGAAAATATGAGGACACAAGGCGGCACTTTCTTGCCTACTCAATAACTACATGCACCCAGCCATCAGATATGTGCCTTCAAATTTCTACCATCTCCACAAATTACAATAAAATTCTCTATACCAACCTGTCTGATTCACCTGTTTGGACAACTATGCTAGAACCTGAAAGAATGAGAAAACAAGAGCCAAGTATGGACATTTCATATTTATTTAATAATGTGCAACAGCAAGAATCTCCCCACAAATAAGTTACTTCTTCCAAAAGGAGTAAAAAAGGAAACAAAAAGTGCATTACTGACAGTATGGGGGAAGTTCAACTTCATGGATACAATTAATCTGCATTTAGCTGTACATGACAGTTTACAATGCCATAAATAAACCATTTGGATTTCGCTCAAATAGCAGAACACCACATGCAAACAGTCAGGGAGACAACTAGTTAATGGGCAAACTTCAGAGGTTGAAACCATGAATTAACATGCAAAAAAAAAAAAGACAAATTAAACCAAAATGGCTCCAAATATCTATTAAAGTACAAATCCATCTCCATTTTGTTCATGTATAGTTCTGCCAAGGCGCTTTAACCGTTTTAAAGAAAAAAAAAAAGGATTTATATAGCACAATAGAAGAACTGGTGGCAAAAATGTAAGGTTCTTTCCCAAGGGGACCTGCAAAAAATAAATAATTAAAGTAATATAAGGAGTGCATAGTTTTACAAAATAATTCCTAATCAAGTTCTGCAGAACAGAACATTAAGGGTTAGGATAGGTCTGGGGGTCTCAATCCATAGCCCTGTTGCTCAACATCACCATATGCTGTTGGTACGAGGAAAAAAGGAAATTTGGTACAACATTGAATGAATTTGCAAACCAAAAGTTAATGGCTATTATACAGGGTGAAAGAAAATAAAACTGAAATTGGATAAAATTGGAAATAAAACTGAATTGGCATTTCCTTCCTTACCTTAGCATTAGTTGCAGGTTCACCATGTGGTTGTGGCAAATTCTCATTCTTTTTCCTAACTGCACTCCTACAACAGGGCTATGGGTCGATTTACCCCAGACATATTCAAGCAGTTAAACACACTTGATGCCTAGGGGAGGACAGGAACTTACCTTATCAAATTCTGCCACTGCCCACAAGTCGCTGCATGCCCCCCCTTCCTCGCTGCCCACGATACCCCCCACGTAACCCCCCACGGCCTCTGAGGAAGCGACCTGGCACTCCAAAGGTCTCTACATTTCGCTTTCTCTCCTCTGCCCATGTGGTGCGTCTGATAAACAACCAAAATATAACAGGTCAATCTACCAAGCGCTCATTCAGTTTGAAATACACAACCATCATGCAACATAACTTGACTGGTTATGTGCTCATGAATCAGAGATCCATTATGTAATTTTGATTCCCCTCTAAACGTGTGCACATGCAAGTGTAATGGTCTAAACATCACGACAGCAGTGGTGGCACAGTGGTTCAGGAACCTGGCTAGCATGCAAGTAGCCTGGAAAATTTACGTTTCAAAGCCTGGCTGCCACCGTTGTGCCCTTGAGCAAGGCACTTAGCCCCAAGTTGCTCTAGGGGAGACTGGCCCTGATGTAACTGATACTTGACAAATGTAAGTCGCTTTGGATAAAAGTGTCTGCTAAATGCATAAATGTAAATGTAAACAAGTAACACATCAAGAATTCTATTACGCAGTGCCCTTTTTGACCTGCCTAAACCAATCACATCAATCAACACCGACTGGGTCTTGTCACAAGTGACTGGCCTCATTTAAAAAATTTAAGCATTAAACTCTCAAATGTTAAAATTGCAGTCATTTGCTCAGTCAGAAGGAACGCACATCTATAGTTTTATACAGTAATGGAGACGACTTCATTTGAAATCAAAACCCACCCCCATGCCAAACAAGGAGCTGCGATTGGTTGCTTGGTTTTGGTCATTCAGAAATAGGCTGCAATGAACGTGCAGAGCAAATCTCAAATTTGCTATAGCTCAGCATCCATTTACTAAAACTCCTTACTTGGCGCAGAAATCAGTGGGCTTGTTTTACCGCCAACAAATCATGGTGTACCTTGATTTTATCTCTGAGGAGATATTGTCGAAGAAGCATTTTGCCTTGTTGTAGTAACAGTTCGGTCCAAGAGGATCCTCCTCCACTGTCCCATCACCATTTTTTATTTCTTCCTCCTCTTCTGCCTTGTCCTCTTCCCCTTCATTCTTCACTTCTGTCCAGAACAAGCAGTGAAAGGAGTTGATAAATAACCATTTAAAACCAACCGTGCCGTTGGGAACGGATGTCATTTCAAATGCTACTTGTGTAAGAAACATCTTACAGGGTCTGTGCAGAGTCAAAGAAAATAAACCTTTAGCATTCAGCTTTTCCTGCATCTCCTTTTCAATATCTTCTTTATTGAACTGTGCATTGGCAGTTTCAAAGTCAAAGTCAGACTCAAATTGGAGAGTTGTAGGTTTGGAGGAAGAGGCGCTCATTTTGCCTTTCCCACGGTTCCTGGATCTACGGGGTCCTGTTACAATGAGTCATCACAAAATGGAGAACAAACACACTGAACAAAAATATTCTCATTAAACCCAGCAAACCTGCAAGCAGCCCTCTACACACGCACCCACCTTGACGTCTCCTCTGTGGGGGCCGGTTTTCATCATTTGCCTGCCTTGGTCCTTGGGCTGCGCCACGCTGCGCTGCAGACACATCTGAGAAAAGAATGAGCATGACATCAAAAAGTTGTACCACACTAGCCAGGTAAGAGAAAACTCTTGCTTTGCAAAGAGTCTACATACTCACAATAGACATGAGACTTTACAGAGGGTGGGAACTACCTAAACTTTAAACCTCTGTTCTGCCTTAAATTTTGTCCATGGAAAGCCTGTGGAGAGTTCCCGGACTAGTACTGAAGAAAAATACAATACTGAGCAGAGGTAGTAGGCAGTGCTAGCCTGGCTACCACTCTCGCATAAAAGTGCAAGACATCAGTCAGTAATGTTAACATGACTGGCAGGACATGAGCAAAAATCCCCACTGAGGTCAGAGCAGCCCAAATTTACTCACTGCCTTGCCCCGAGGACCTCTGGGTTTGAGGGCTTCCTTGTCCACTTCGCACAGTTCTACCTACATCTCGTCTCTGAGGTTGTGACCCCAAGGCACCCTTTTTTGGAGCATTTTTCTGTGCCGCCACTGTTTGGACAGCCTGTTCAACCATTGGGCCCCTTCTGACTGGAAAGCCATGCGTCCCTGCACCTGTTGATACCAAAGAACCACACACACACACACACTTCGCTTTATGGGAAAACCTAAACCTTAGATAATTTATATACATTTAAAAAAAAAAAAAAAAAAAAAAAAAAAAAAAAAACCCACAACAAACACCACTCCTTCACTGGTTATCATACACTTACCCAACCCCATTGCTGCAGCATAGTGCTGATTTAACAGGGAGCTTGCAGCAAGTTGGCTGTAGGAAGGCATCATTCCTCTGTATGGCGAATAAGGTGGCTGGGAAGAATAGGCTGCTGAAGAGCTGCCAATGGATGACTAGGAAAGAAAGCGTTTGAAAGGATCTCTGCCTACATTAACTAACCAAGTACACAAAAAAGTGAGGTTATCAGAGTCATAATGGCAATGACACAGTTAAAGATGTCTGAAGCCTGTGTGTACCAAAGAAATGGACCAGTGTCGATTCAAATAACACAAACCTGAACTATTGCAGGGTCTTGTGGTAAACTATGGTGCAATTTCGGAGGCTCACAAACAGTTATGTCTTTGATGTCACTGCCTCTAAAAATAATGTATTCATAGATTTCATCTCTTGGAGGTGCAGGTCTGTCTGTTGGCCTTCCTTCCGTTCCAAATGACCTTACTGAAAAATTGTAGAAATGGCCTCTTTACATAAAACATTCACAATATGCAGCCCAAAATGGCTTTATAGCTAGGTTGAACCATCCAGCTTAGGCAACAAGCTTTGACCTGTCAGATGAAACATCTAATGATGGATACTTAAACAAATTAACGTGAAAATCTACCGCCAAACAACTCACCTTTTGCCAATGCCACAGTTGAATTTTCGGTATCAATCGTGTACAACGTCCCCTCATACCGTATCTGTGCCTTTGATATAAGGCTGATTTTACTACCGATATAGGGAGTGCCAGTGCTCATGGTTGGTACGGCTGTCTACTTGCTATATTAGAATTATGCAAAACGGAAAGCGTTTTGTGGAAATCTTGAAGAGACTGTATAGTAACAAAAACTACATCTTCTCACAGAACCACGCTGTCACATGACTGGCTAAACCGCGAGGAATTTATAGGACCGTCGTCAGATTAGGTTTGACACGCCTGTTCATTAGATTGCACCTGAGACAGATTAGAAAATGGGGCTTTGGAAAGTTCTTTTTGTTGTCCTACGTCTCCACTAAGGTTACATTATGCACACCTAAATTTGTTGTGCTTGGTAATGTGTTTGGTGCATTTGGTAGGCCTATTCGCAAAAGTTCATCTTAACTTTCTTTTTCTTATTTATTTGGCCTTTTCATTGGCCTACCAAGACTACGTTGTTTGGCATTTATTCAAAAATGTAGTTGCTTGTCCCAGAAGCACAATTATGACTCAATCGTACACTTTTATTTCCTTCAAAATAATTACAGAAGCTAAACTAAGTCTATGCAAGCGCCAGTTATGTTGCTCCAAGACGGATGATTAGACTAGTGTATAGGTTTACTTCAGTTGTTATAATGTACAAGTTGTAACGCTTGCTAAATGGTTACAGTTGCCCCAAGAAATTAAACTTGTAACCGTGTAAACCGTGACATAATGTGCCTACCAGAGGGCACTTTCAAGTTTACTTCTAAGGAGGCGTCAACTGATGATTTGAATAATGAGTTCTTGCTCCCGACTGACAGTTGCGCCTCCCCTGCATGTACTTGTATGGAATCGACTCGCACGAATGGCGCCCTCGTTCGCAGTTAGCAGTCACAGTTGCTCCCTGACCACGGAAGGGAAGAAACAACGCAGCCATCTTGAGGACAAGTCTAAACGTTGAAAAAATACAATATATTCTTTCTGGCGGCCTTTTCCACGCCTTAAACAGTAACAGGGGGCATACACGACTCGTACTGTTACAACATGGAGCGATTCTGCTCGAATGTAGCGCCTCAATCCTGTTTAGTCCCGTTGTCTGTCGAGTAGTTGATAGCACTGAAATGCATTCAGAAATGCAATGTTCAGCCATTTGTCCCCCTCTTTAAATCTAACAATAACCAATCACAGTAGCCCGGAATCTCTATGTCAGTGACGATTTACCCAATCGGCGCATGCGTCTTACGAGCGAGCGTAGCTGAGTAAAGATGGCGGCGGGCTCCGATTTGCTGGATGATGTTTTCTTCAACACGGAGGTGGACGAGAAAGTAGTTAGCGATATAGTTGGATCTTTAGAGTCTGAGCTTACTGGATCAGGTCACGGAAACTCAGCGGTCAGGGTTCAGGGTGTTGGAAACCACATCAGTAACTCGTCCGGGAGTGCTAATTCCAGTGTCCAGGACAACAAAATGGGACTTGCACAAGAGCTTGTAAAAGCAGGTAAGGTACAGTAGCTGGTTAGCTAATTTTGGTCACGTTGTTTTGCTGTTTTCGTTTCTCTGTAACAGACGGTGAAAACTAAAGCTTGCACTGCAATCGATTACTTTAAGCTTTGATATTTTTACGTATAATGTTTATTTCCGCTTTTGAAGGCGCCGGAGTGCCAGGGGGTGTCATTAATAATACGAGGTCCCAGGGTTCAACTATGGATGCAGCAGTGGGGACCACATCAGCGGCTGGGTCGGGCACGCAAGTGGAGATTAACCAAGGCAAAGCAGGGACTGGCAACGCTGTTCTTACGGCCATTCCTAACCACGGAGCTGGCTGTGGACAAAAAGGGACGTCTGGCATGCCAACTTTGAATGGAAGTAACGTGGTGAACTCGCACAGTTCAGGAAGTGTTCCCGCTACCCCCGGGACAACAGCAAGCTCAATCAACAGTGTCGGCAGTACTGTGCCCGCTGTCACAGTTGTCAACAACGGACCTGGCTCCGTGGTGAAAGGGCAAACAATAGTTTTACCTTCTTCTTCTAGCACTGTAATCCAGACATCTTTAATGAACACACAGAATGTGGTCACTTCGACTGTGATTTCTTCTCAAACTTCATGTTTAACCACCGGACCCACCGTCACACTAGTGAGGCCGCCTATGCAAACGCCCGGACCGGTTACCACGCAAAATGGGAGTAACAACTCAGTTTTGACTTCAAACTTGGCACTATCAAATGCTTCAACACCTGTTAGTTCGGGCCCTCAGATCAACAAGTCGGAGTCACCAAAAACTATTATACAAACGACGACTCAGACCGGGTCTTCCACTGTTGTTGCGAGCCCAGGAAACCTGACTCTAGGACAGCCAATGCAAAGCACATTACAGCCCGGTACAACAGGAGTTGCTTCTGTAGTTGGAAAAAGCCCAGTTTTGCAAAATGTGACGAGAACTTCCGTTCCATCCACTATCACTGCCAGTCCAGGTGGTATACGCGCGATTGCCCCTCAAGTGCTGGCTCCTCGGTTACCAAATGCTCAGCAGAGTCAGCCAAACATCCAGAATATCCAGCTTCCTCCAGGTAATCACTCAAAAGTCATTAAAACTAATTTAATAACAGTGATGAAGTAGTAATAATGTAAACCCTGTATGCATGAAAAATAATTGAAACTGATATATGTAACACGGCTACAGTAGCGCATCAATTGCTTTTATGCATGCGCGCCTGAAGTCAGATATTGGCGGAATCAGAAACAACTTCTTAAAGTAGTTAAAGTTGATGCAGTTTTTTTCGTGACAGCACTGCCAAAGCAGTGGCATCGCTGTGGCCATTACAAATGGCATCAAAAACACTTTGTCGCTTCTTCCCGCTTGTCTCTTACAGTAGACTCATCCGTCACAGTAGAGTCAACAATGAAAGGAAATCTTTTCCTTCACTGTTATGTAATTCATGATTGAGTGAGAGACGGTGAGCGTTACTTAGCCTGCAGGTTATCAGTAGTTGCAAAGTCAAATGTATTTCCCAGGTTTAGGGGTAACACAAATAGACATTAAAGATGGGCCATATGGACTTAAAATGATATAATTATATTTCATTGTGTTTTTGGGATCACAATATAAAGCAAAATATTTAAAAAGTATTTTGTTCTCAACCACGTCACTTTAGCTTGCAGTCTTCAGGGCTGTGCAAACTCAAAAAAGTCAAACTCTCTCTAGTTGTTTTTCCTTGTCTGCAGTTTGAACTCTCTCATTAAACATGTAGGCCTACTCTGTGCATGTTGTCATGAACTATATCATGAATGTAACAACACTTCATGATTGGACTTTAAAATCAAAATATGGAGTTGCGGTGGTGTATTAGAAACAATACAAAACCTATGGCCCACTCCTAATAGGAGTAGGTATAAAATCTGCTCACTCCCTGTTTACCTGGGATCAACACGAAAGCTTACTCCATATTGAGACAGTTCAAGACTGCCCTCTCTTCATGTCTTATTTGTGAGATTCATGATCTAGAATATTGTCTTGGACCAGTGATGTTACTTTGACATTTAGACCAAATGCTCGGTCTTGTGTTTTAAGCCAGTTGTACAGTTGCAGTAGGGCCCATCACTTCCAATTGTGCCTTGTCTGCTTTACTCATCTGAGGAGTTACTGTGGACATAAGTCATTATTTTAAACAACTTCGAAGTGAGCACTCATAATGTCCAAGCCTGCTTGGCCTCTGGACCTTAGCAAGCCAGTTGACAGTGTGTTCTGAGATATGGCTTACTTTATCTGCCTTTTCCCACAATACTTTGAGAGGCACCCTGTCTTCAGTAAGTAGTGGCTGTGATTACAGCCACGCTGATTGCCTTGCTCTGTGCTTTACGCAGCGATGAGTCAGTCGTGTGCCTTCGAGTTCAGGGCTCCCTCTGTGAAATACAAATGGAATAATTATATCACTGACCACCAGGTTGGCAAGGATGAATACAGGCCTACAGGGGAGGAATCCAAGCAAGGAGGATTGCTTTTATTATTTCCAAATAGTCTTCCTTAGTAAATAAATAAACCAATAACTAAGCTGAAAAAAACTGTGGAATTTGACAGTCATAATGATTGATGCTGTCTGAGGTAATTGGTGAGTAATATGTTACTACCTGCTGCTCTTCATCTAATTTGATTGAGGAGAGTGACCATTTAAAGCCCCTTGTCTCATGTTTGTGTGTGTGTGTGTGTGTGTGTGTGTGTGTGTGGACATGCAGGCATGGTGCTTGTGCGCAGCGAAAGTGGACAGTTACTGATGATCCATCAGCACACGTTGGCACAAATGCAGGCCCAGTCCCAGGGTGCCATGGCAACGCGACCTGCCACACCCACAAGCTCTCCACCTGTCCAGATCACCTCTGTGCAGGTAAGATGGAGATTACCCAGACCACAGATTTGCCAATGTGTTCGCCCCAGCTTTTGCTTCTTGCATTTCAATCCCACTGCAAAGTCATTCTAAAGTACCCTACATTGCCATTCATCAATTTGTGCTTGAAAATACATTGAGTCTCTCCATCCTGCTGTATACAGCAGTGTTTTTGACTTACTTTGTTTTTGTCACCCACCCAGGCTCCCGGAACTCCCATCATCGCTCGCCCTGTTACCCCCACAACCATCATCAAACAAGGCTCCCCCGCTCAGACGGCTGTGCAAGCCACCACCGCACTTCAGAGACCTCCAGTCTTGCAGGTAAGTCTCACAACGCTGTCTGCCTTTTGGGGCTGGACACGTCAACAGGTGATTATACATGCGCGCGCACACACACACACACACACACACACACACACACACACACACACACACACAGTATTTAGATTTGTGCATTACTAGTGCTCAGAGAGGCTGGACACGTGTTGACGATAACAAAACAAGACAAAGCAAAAACATGCACCACATGACGGCTAACTTTCGGCATAACCAACCTTAATCCTTCAGAACATCATGTTGGGGGGTGCGGGCGCTGCCCCCAGTGTCGGAACGCCACCCCCAGTGCAGCCTGGGAAGGCGGCGACGACTCAGAAGGTAGTGACGCCCAGAGCCCTGGCCGCCACGACTACGGTGAGAGAGAGGTCATGCGAGGTCATGCGCTGTCTGTGCCCACACTGTTTCTGTTTTGGTTTAAGGGTTCTAATCTTGGGCAATAGCAAGTGGGTGTGCTAGCCTTGATCATTAACTGGTTACTGTAACTAAAATATGTTGAATTGTATTTTCATGTCAAAGATAAAATGGATTTGGGTGCTTGTTTTGGTGGCTGAATGCGAGAAACTATTAAGATCCTTGATGCCAGTGTGGTCTAACTTCTCATCGGTTTAGCCATGTACGATATTAGATAACCGCTGTTGTTCAATTTGACAATATTTTTGAACAAATTTTGGCCAATTGCCAAATATTTATATAGTCGATTATCAACATTCTTCTAAACTCCTTTAAATATCTTTTTTTTTTTCGGTGTAATGCATAATGGTCTAGTTGTTGGAGACACAAGCATTAAACATTTTTCTCATTCACTCCAATTTAAATGCATAGAAATGTAGTTTTGCTGACATGTCTGCCAGCAATATGTGCAGAAATGTTCTTGTCTGCTAATACAGTTCTGAAAGTCAGTATATGCCAATTCTTAAGACAATATCTTTCTACACCATAACAAAATGTAACAATATTGTACATCGCTACACCAGCAAAGTTTCTTTCAGGATGGTGTTGGGCTGATTTTGGCCAAGACTGTACACTTTTGGTGGTGCTGAGTGTTGAAGGTGCATGACGCAGAGCCTGCTTTGGTTCTTGTGTTGTCCTCTCGTATTGAAACGCCTGTCACAACTGGGCTTACAATCACATTCAAAATCTGTTAACACCTAAAGTGGTGTCAGTAAGCAGCAGTCAACCTGGCATCCCTTTTATGTGCTAATGCCCCGTGTGTCTGTGTGTTTCTGTCTGCACTTTTCTCTTTCCTGGCCTTTTTTCTTGCTGTTCAGGAAACCCTTGAGAATGTGAAGAAGTGTAAGAACTTCCTGTCCACGCTCATCAAGCTGGCGTCCAGCGGGAAGCAGTCTTCGGAGACGGCTGCCAACGTGAAGGAGTTGGTCAAGAGCCTCCTGGTACGTCTGCCTGTTCGCCCCTCTACGCCTCCGTCCGTGTCCCACTGTTCCCCCCGCTGGCTTTGCCACTCGTGCAGATGGTAGCCGCGGGACTTAGCCAAAAGGCACCAGGAAAAGAACTGGCCGCCTCCGGGATCTGACTGAGGGTACTTATTGGCTGCCTTGTTGTGTCTTGTTGTGTCCGTCCTGCAGGAGGGGAAGATCGAAGCGGAAGACTTCACAAGCCGACTCTACCGGGAGCTGAACTCCAGTCCGCAGCCCTACCTCGTGCCTTTCCTCAAGGTAAGCAGGAGTGGTGAGCCCACCTGGTGTGTGTGTGTGTGTGTGTGTGTGTGTGTGTGTGTGTGTGTGTGTGTGTGTGTGTGTGTGTGTGTGTGTGTGTGTGTGTGTGTGTGTGTGTGTTTTTGTGGAGGTTGGTGGGGGTGTGTGGGGGTGGGTGGGCGTATTGAAGTTAAGGGAATGCACGTTTTGCATTGCCCAGTTAATTGTGGGCTTCACAGTACCTTTCCTCTGGGCAAGCTCAGGAGAGCTCACTCACCTGAAGGGGAAATAAACACACTCTTTGCATTGCCCAGCTACACAGTGTTACGACTTTACGACCTTACAACTTTTTGAACAGTATTGCCTGTTCTGTCAGAATCAAAATCAGAAATGTGTATTTGCCATGGGTATTTGCATACACAAGGAGTAATGGCAAGTAGTGTCACTTTAGCAGCGTAGACAATATACAGGTGATATGGACATGAGTATAGACAATAAAAGTACATAAATTGCTGTGTTGCTATGTAACTGGAAACAACATGAATGTATACAGGAATGGAAATGTGATGTGCGAGTATCTGTACTTATATATAGTATTAGTAGAGGTAATGTAATTTCTTGTTGTATTGAAAGAGCTTCAAGCATAAGAGCTATTAGGAGGCTTCCTCAAACAAATCAATGAGTGCAGTCAAATTAACTGTCTGTTTTAGTGGAGGATGAGTGTGGTGTGGGAGCTGATTCAGCATGAAAGCCTCTAATGTAGTGTTCTGTCAACTACCCTAACTGCACTTCCACAGCCCTAGACCCCCCACACACACCACACCACACACACACACCTAGACACCCACACCCCCCCACACACACACACCTTTTCCAGTTGCTGCCTTCAGTAGCCTACCCTCAGGACAGCTAACCTGCTTGCAGTCCAGAGTCCAGTCATATGTTTCACATCTTGAGAGCCATTGCCTACGAGTGTTTTATGGAGTGCTTTGTGTATCTTTTTGTCTCGTGTCTGTTTGAAGTGCTTTGAGTGGACTTTGTGCTAAAATAGTGTCTGTCCCCCTACCCCCTACACCCCACACCCTACCCCCTATCCCCTACCTGCTCTCTCTGTCCCTCTGTGTCTGCAGAGGAGTCTCCCAGCCTTGAGACAGATGACCCCGGACTCAGCGGCCTTCATTCAGCAGAGTCAGCTCCAGCAGCAGCAGCAGCAGCCACAGCAGCAGCAGCTGACACCGGCCCAGCCAGTGGGCCAGACGCAGCCCACTTCCACCGCTCTCACCGCTGTGGTGCTGGGCGGCTCGGCTGCCACCCAACGCACCGCCATCCAGCCTGCCTCAGCTGCCCACATGAAGACGCCCGCTGCCACGGTTACTGCCGCCGCCACTGTCTCCCCTTCGCCTCATCATCCAGTCATCAGCTTGGCCCAGACTGGCCAGAACAAGCCCAGCCTGGTAAGATTGGACACACACATACACGTACACACACATACATACATACATACACACATATATAGACCAAAAATAGAAGCTGAATGAATGATGAGTCTGATCATCCCCACCCTAAAGTATCAAGTACATAGAATCTACATTTTTTAGCATGCATATACTAAAATATTTCTTTAGTATTCATAAATCATCAGCGCTTTTGTATAATTAACTGCTCAGAAATTCAGAAGGCAGAAGGAATTCAGTGTGTGTGTGTTTGTGTGTTTGTGTGTGTGCGCATATGTGTGTGTGTGTTAGATCCTGCAACAACCCCAGCAGCAGGGTACCCTGCGGCCCCAGGTTACCATAGCTCCAACCTCCATGGTGACCCTGAGGGGCCAACCGCACAACCGCATGTTCAGCACTCAGACTGTCGTCAAACAACTCGCTGCAGGTAAGGACTGCAGCTGTCTGTTTGAGACAACTGCTCTAGCTGTTATGTAAGCGATTCTGTGCCTGTCTGCCTTTCTGTCTGCCTTTCTGTCTGCCTTTCTGTCTGCCTTTCTGTCTGTTTTCTGTCTTTCTGTCTGTCTTTCTGTCTGTCTGTCTGTCTGTTTGTTTGTCTGTCTGTCCGTCCATCCATCCCATCCCTCTGCCCCCCCATGTTTGTCTCTGTTGTATGTATCTAACTCTCTGTAGACAAGTCTTGTGTTGTGTGCATATTTGATAATTGAGTATAGGCAAACAGTGTATATTTGGGTGTCTCTAAAGATTGTTTAGAAGCTTCTCCTTGTGAGATGTTTGTACTTGACAAACGCTTCTTTTCTGTAGCTGAAGCCATTTCAGAATATTTAAACTTTTCTCAATTTCATGGTGTTGTCAGAGCTATTTGATGTTGGACAAGTCATTTTAAAATCCAGCCTGTTTTACAATCATGTGATCAATTTGATTTACTGTTTAGGCTACTAAGATGGACACAGAAAGCCATCTTTAACTCAGTGCCTCCTCACAACAGTAGCCTGTCTGCACAACAGCGCTCTAGACAGCTAATGTGCCAGCCTGAATGGCGGTGTTTCAGTGGGGCAGCTCACTGTATCTTGCTGCATAGTATCGTCTTTGTCTGCTGTTCTCACCTATTAGAATGGGGAGACGGTAGTAATTGGATCAGCGTCGCCTTCAATCTGTCACTCACTGGTGAAGGACTCAGGAAACAAATGTTGCACTGGGTCCGAACACTGCCCTCTGTTGGTAGTGGTGGGTAGATAGTCATGATCCCTGGCAATAAGTTAACTCTGTTGCTCTCTGCATTAATCCAATCCACAAATTAGTGACACAGGCATTGAGTGGACACACACTGTAAAACATGGCTGCACACACCTGATTTTCTTTCTTTTTTTTTTTCTTTCTTCCTTTTTTACCCTTTCTTTTCTCTTTCATCTATCTTTCTCTCTCTCTCTCTACCTCCCAGGCTCTTTGGTGAGGCCTGGCTTGGCCCCTGGAACTAAAGTGTTGTCTGTATCAGGGCCATCGGCTCTGGCTTCAGCTGCTCAGAAGAACAAACTGAAGGAGGCAGGTGGTGGTTCCTTCAGGTCAGTTAAGCACTGATATGGTCACAGCCCTTTGAGCAAGTTTAATCATGTGTTTTTTTTTTCAGTATGCATTTACATCCATTCACTTCAAATACGTGTTTTGAATGTTAGCGTGATCATTAATGTTATACTTTTTGTTTCTCTAAAAGTAGAGTTTGTACACCTGTTGTTAGACACATATTTTATTCATTTGAACTGTAAACTTTGACAGTTTCACTATGAGTATGGTTATAAATCTGTACAATTTACAGAGTGTGTGAGCTTCTGTATATACCTACAGTAAATAACCCATGCTTGTCCTACAGAGATGATGATGACATCAATGATGTGGCCTCCATGGCTGGGGTGAACCTGTCAGAGGAGAGCGCCCGTATCCTGGCCACCAACTCGGAGCTGGTTGGGGCGGTGACCCGCTCTTGTAAAGACGAGGCTTTTCTCTTCACGGAGTCGCTCCGACGGAAGATGTTGGAAATCGGTGAGTGTTGCTCATCATGGAGGACTGAAGGAGTTTACTCCTCTGTGTCCTGTGCTAATTTTGTGAGGTGTCTGAAGTAATGCTTAGATACACTATAAAGACAAAAGTATTGGGACACATGAACAGACCCACCCACTTACTCTGTGGGGCGCCTTCCTGGAAAAGAGGAAGTTCTCATAGTTGTCATATTCCTATAGATTTAGAGTGGGATGCCGTACGCCTATAGATTTAGAGTGGGATGCCGTATGTCTATAGATTTAGAATTAGATGTCACATAAACCCCTTTAAGTGTCATGGTCAGGGATCATAATCCCTCTATCTATATGGTGTACTGTATATGCCCGGTCCTCTCTTGTAAGACAAACAGCCTGGTTGTTTTGCCCTTATAGAACAGGAGAAGCCTCTCAGCCAATAAACAGACATGATCACTTGGTCAATTGTAGACCTGCCACAATGAGGCCTTTATTGACTTCTCACACATTGACTCAGTGTTATCTCAGTATTACCCATTGTGTTTACATGGATGCTTGTTTACATGAGGATGAACGGTCATCTCACTGTGCTATTTCAGTCCTTTTGTGGGATTGTTTATACATCGGTCACTATTTCTTGTGATATCCTGAGCCCATGGTAACTTTCATTTGAACTCAAGTGTCTTAAACTTTGATTATGGCACTGAAGATGCATGTCTGTTCTTTTGGGCATTGTGCAGGGCGGAAGTATGGCATAACGGACCTGGGCCCGGATGTTATCAACTTTGTTTCCCACGCCACCCAGCAGAGACTGCAGAACCTTCTAGAGAAAGTGTCTGAGGTTGCCCAGCAGAAAAATATCTCCTACAAGGTGAGCCATCACAATACCAATAACACAGTAACACAGTGCTGTTGCTTAAATGTTAAAGGTCAAAGAGAATCCATAGAGATTAAATGATGGGTAATACAAGCTCACGCACTCACTCTCTTGTCTCTTACTTACACTCTTTCACTCGTCTCTCTCTCTCTCTCTCTAACATTCGCGACTTCCCTCTGATGTTCCTCTCTCTGATGTCTGCCCTCAGGAGGATGATCGGTACGAGCAGGTCAGTGACGTTCGCACGCAGCTCAAGTTCTTTGAGCAGCTGGACCAGATGGAGAAGCAGAGGAAAGAGGAGCAGGAGAGGGAGATCCTAATGAAGGCGGCCAAGGTACAAGGCTTCATTTTCCCCTCCATAGCCATACAGGCAGTTTCAATGCCCCCCCCAGAGCCCTAAGCCCTAAGCCCTCAAGAATTGGCCTGAAGGGACTTGTCTTTGTCAGGGCTTAGGGTTGGGGGGAATCGCTGGGATTCTGTCTTTCCTGTCAAGTGAAGCTCACCATTGTGAGCAAGAGTTAATGCCACCTAGTGGTTGATTGAGGAAATTGATTGATCAATAAAACTGACCCCTCTGCCCCTCTCATTCCTTCAGTCAAGATCACGGCAAGAGGACCCCGAGCAGCTACGGCTCAAACAGAAGGCCAAAGAGGTAAGAGGGTGTCTGGATCTCAACAAGTTCTGTCTGTTAGTACATATAACCATTTTAGACATCATGCATAAGGCATGGACTGTGGAATGCTGTTATAATTCTATTGCTATTTGCATGCACTGATGTGGCGACTTGATGAACTTCATGGTGTCCAAGTGAGTCTCCAAAGGTGGTTTAGTGTTCCTGTCTGGTGCTTAGTGTGGTCTCTGTTTGTGTGTGTGTGTTAGATGCAACAGCAGGAGTTGGCTCAGATGAGGCAGAGAGACGCAAACCTGACAGCCTTAGCCGCCATCGGACCCCGCAAGAAACGGAAAGTGGAGTCCCCTGCCAGTGGAGCTGGAGCCGAGGTTCACTTGCTCTTTTCTTTGTCTTTCTCGTTCGTTGTCTGTCTGCCTCTTTGTCTGTTTCTGTCTCTCTGTCAGCATCTTTCTTCCTCACATGTCCTATTTGAACACGCTTTCTCACATGTCACCATCTCAACACCTGAAGTACAACAGTGCACAGGGTAAATTAGTTGCTGATGTAAAGTTTGCTTCTGTAATCCGCTACAGAATCCAAGGGATCTCTATGATAGACCAGGCCAGTCATTATCTGCACAAAAGTCTCTACTCCTCACTGGGGTTTTTATTTAAACAGTAAGGCCAGAGAGTAAGTTCCACCGTGATCGTGGAACAGCTAAGAGGTGCTGATAGGCATGGCGTGAAGCTCAAGCAAAGGAATGTAGTTATTTTAACCACGTTGACTCTGCTAACTTAAGGAGATTGTCCATAGAAACGGGTAGAAATGGTGTGGTTTGTATCTACCACCATGTTTTAACTGGAAGCAATGAAGTCTGTTGGATTACTTGATTGTCCATTAGAATGTCCTAATTGAATGCAATGCAGTGCTAGTTTGAATGGGAAAGCTATCAGTATAGAGCAACATATTTAACAGATTCAATGTGGACAGGGAACAAGCTGTAGGAGTTCAGGAAATTATTCAAATCAAATGACTCCACGGCCACATTTCTTAAAGGGCCTGTGTATATGTCAGGGCAGTGTGGCGGAATTAGGTCTCACTGTTGCTTTCTCCTCACTTCCATTTCTCCACGCACAGGGTTCGGGATCTGGGTCGGCAGCGTTGGGACCATCGGGGGCCGGCGGCTCCAGGCAGTTTACCCGCCAGCGGATCATCCGGGTCAACCTCAGGGACCTGCTGTACTGTCTGGAGAACGAGCGCGAGACCAGCCACTCACATCTCCTCTACAAGGCCTTCCTCAAATAACACCGTCTGCTCTCTTCCCCCCTCTCCCCCCTGGATCCCAGGCACCTCCTGCTCTTCCTCGACTCCGTCAGGTCCCTTTGCACGGCACACCACCACCCCTCCGCAGTCTCTCTCAAGTGCCCCATTCAGGTTTCTAAAAGGGGTCTTGGGTTTCACCTCACTGACAGAGAGCGAGAGAGAGGGAGGGAGAGAGAGCCCAGAAAGAAACCCACACACCTCATTTTTTCCCCCCTCCTCAGTACAAAAAAGTAAGCTTACTCAAAAGTCACAGTTCAACAGTTGAGTCCTCACCTTTAAAAGCAGCCGACATCACCTCTCTTCCCTACATCCTTCTTTTTAACAATTTTATTACTTTTTTTTCTGTAGCTCAAATCATTGAATGATATTTCTTTCATCTTTTATTATTATTATTTTTAATCCTATTAGTATTTAATTTTTTTTTAAGTAGAGTGCTTCCTTATGTACACCCTTGTGTGTCTGCTTCAATGAGGGAGGGTGTCCTGGCATGACAACCTGGAAGAGCATCTCTCTCTCTCTCTCTCTCTCTCTCTCTCTCTCTCTCTCTCTCTCTCTCTCTCTCTCTCTCTCTCTCTCTCTCTCTCTCTCTCTCTCTCTCTCTCTCTTTCTCTCTCTCTTCTCTCTCTCTCTTTCTTTCTTTCTCTCTCTCTCTCTCTCTCTCTCTCTCTCTCTCTTTCTCTCTCTTTCTTTCTCTCTCTCTCTCTCTCTCGCTCTGTATTTCTACCACCTACTTCCTCACCCAGCACAGGATCCTCACAACCTCTTCCCAAAACCTCTGGCTAACAGGCAGGCCTGGCATGGGGAATCTGCAGGATATCCTACTGCTTCTCAACTTCTGATGGATTAACACCGTTATTTTTAAAGAAAACAGACATGGAAAAAAACAAAACAAAGAAAGACGTAGATTTTTTTAAAAATGATTATTATTATTCATCAGCGTGAGTCATTTTACAAAGAGTAAGCACCTTTTGTTGGGCAGACTAACACGTTATAAAGAGAGACTTCAGTCATGTCAGTCATGTGTTTTTTTTAATCATGCTTGACTTGTTCAGAGCCAGGGTGAGACAAACTAAGGGACAGTTTTTATATCCAGCCCTTTTTCTACAACATTTCAGAGCCGACAGATTCTTTTAACTGGAAAAATTTAGTCTTTTTTTTTTTTTTTAAACTAAGTTGCCTTCTTGCCAAAACAAGCCATATAATTATTATTCTGTATCTTTTCTCTACAGCCTAAACAATTAAGCAATTCTATTCTTTCGTTCGTTCTTTCTGTCTTTTTTTCTTCCGATGTAGCATCAGTCTTCTGACTTCACAACAGTTTTCCAGTTTGTTCTCACATTTTGCTTCGGTCTCCGATTTGGCAAGTTTATTTAATCGTCTGTTTTGTGTGTGGTGTTTAACCTTTTTGTTGCTAATTCAGTTGTAATGATTATTTATGTTGGTGCATTTTCTGTTTTGTTTTGAGATTTATATCTAAATATATATTCACATACACATGCGAAAGTATACCTAATGTATATATGTAATCACTGTAACTCCTCAAATTCCCATTGCATGGGGCAGGATGGCTGTAGTCTACTTACTATGTGAGCGTTTTAAAAGGGTGATGATGATGATGATGATGATGATGAATGAAATGTGGGAGAAAAATATTATTTTAATACATAATAAGATGTTTGTTCCTTTAAATCATGAACTTTTCTGACTGCACTGGCCATAGTTGTGGTTTGACTGCCTCTTTCGGTCAGGCTGTCTCTTTTCAAAACTTTGGCGACAGAAGAGAACGAAACACCCCCACCGCACATCCAACCCACCCCCACCCCACATCCATTGTCATGGACTGCATCCACTGATGGATCAGATTTTGCAAATTCAGACTATTTAATTGCCAGATGGGGGGGAGATCCTGTTTGTACCTATTTTTTTAGTGCACATACTAATTGGTTCCTGATATATTTTCACAGGTTATATTGTATGAAACATTGTCTATGGGTAAAGCTTTTATGATTTGTACATACTTTGGTTAGTTTTTCATACTGTCCGTGATGAGGTGATTCTCCATGAACAGAACAGATTTCCACTCACTGTTCGACTCCTGTCAATCAGTCAGTATTGTCTTATTTTTTGAGATGATCACCTTGGTAACTGTTACGATTCACCCCCCAACACCCCAACTTCCCTCAGAAAAGACAAAACAGTAAGAAGATGGCCTATAGTATGTGTATTGATGTCTTGTCAATTTTGCACAGTCACTTGTTAATATGTAAATATTTTACTTAAAAGGTTTTTAATTGCTATTATTTTATAGAGGATTGAAAGAGAATGATCTCCTTCATTAAAAATGGAAAAATGTGTGTGCATGGGTGTGATTGATTGACAGCTTTGCTCTATGGAACAGGGGTTCTCAAACTTTACTGGGCCAGGACTCAGCAGAAAGTCAGTGCCTGCAATGAAGGAAATGTGTTTTCATTATTTTTATTATTTTAATGATAAAATGATTTGACAATGACAGAGACAGAGGTCGACAGTTAAAGTACCCTATGTGTGCAAAAATTCTACACGGGGCTGATGCTCACACACTCTCTCTCACACTTGCTCCCCCGTCTCATCGTTTCTCATTTGCTCTTCTACTGCCACTTGTTCTGACTGCTTCTCTCACTCGCAAATTAAATTTCGAGCACGATTTACGGGAGATTTTATATCCTATCACTTGTGGACGTTCGGGAGCCTCTATCTAAAAACGGGAGACTCCTGGAGCGTCCAGGAGACTTGAGAGTTTTGGTGTGTTAGCAATTGCGTATTATTGGCCGACAAGGCTGTGATTGGAAAACGGGACTGGAGTTGTCCCTGATAGGGCAGGTCAAAATCACCCAATTCGGGGCGGTTAGCAAACCTAGCCTGCAATGGCATTCCTTTGTTTGACACCTTAATGGCGCCCCATTCTAAATCTCATCATATGTAAATATGAAATCGTTTCTCCTTTGCAAATGGCAGCTTTCTCTCATCGGGGAAGGCTTTCCATGAGAGTTTGGAGGGTCTGGACATTTTTGTCCATTTTGCCATTGAAGCATCTGTGATGTTAGCTGAGAAGACTCCATAAGCATTCCAAATTTGTTTGATGCTATAGAGAAGGAAGACCTCAAAAACACTTCAGTTCTTTCATACCAGAATCACTTCAGCATGTGTTAACGGACCTTCACCTTGCCTGGTGCAGTTAGGCTGGTGGAGGGATACTGATATCATGATTTTCTTTTTTACGACGAAGCCAGCTAACAGGCTAAACTGGGTAACTTCTAGAGTAACCGCTGATATATAAACAACATGTCACCCCAGAAACAACTGCTGCTCAATGGAGGGGTCTTTCAGAGATCAGTGGTAACTCCCAAACCTACCCGCGTTAACCAGTAACCATGTTTAGTAGTACAGGCCCCTGGCGTTGGGCTTGGGTTAGTGAAGGTAATCCATATGTCCTTTTTGACCCCACCATGGCTACAGCCCAGTGTACAAAACAAGATACATTATCTGTCTGTTGGGTGGTTTCTCTGTGCCATCAAACACCTTTGGGATGATGAACCACAAGACAATTTTTAAGCCTGGCCCTCTTGCCCAAAATCAGTGCCTGAAACATTCAAACACTCTTTGGAATGAATGAGCTAGAAATCCCACAATAGTTATTTCCAGAAGACTGAAATCTATCACACCTGCAAAGGGAGGACAAACTTATAATGTCAATGGATTTTAGAGGGGATGGGAATTAATTTCAGTTTCTGTTGGTGTACGTCTCAACGCGTTGCTTATATTTGGATCCTGCGTTAGAGGGCATACCAAGCAATACCTACCCAATATGGCCACTAGGGTGCAGCAATGTACCTTGGACAATCTCTCCCTCTCTGGTGTCTTGGAAACAAGACAATTACATGTCCACTAGGTATCTAACTATTCAGCCCATAGCAACAAACCCACTCTCATGTTGTGCAAGCTAACTCTTGACATGAACTAGTTCAACGTTCAGTTCATATGGTATTAAATATATAAATTCACGTTCACAGTTTCCTATTTTAATTGACAAGTGCCGGTAGTTTGTTGAGTTCATTTTAGCTTTTCAAAAGTTACCCATGGCAAATAAGGCAGTAGCCCTATGTTGTCAGATTTTATCTGGAGTGAAACAGTAATTCAGAATCTCAGAAGAATCTGAACTCAACAAACTAGTTCATGCACAACACTGCCTACTGCCATGTTGTCCTTGTATGTTGCTGAGTTTGCTCCAAGAAGAAAGCAACATAGGTTCAGAAGAGAACAGGAACATTTATAGAACAGGTCATTTGAAATGCAGCATTTTATTTTTGTGTGCTGCATGTACTTTTGATGTTCTAAAAATGACATAACTGAGAATCATGTGGATTCATAATTACAGCGCAAGCTCAGCTACAATTTTTTTTCTTTTTTTTTTATTAAAAGTGTCAGTTAAACTTCCAATCCATCACACTCAATTACACACTTCATTAAAAAAAAAATCTCTTTACCATTCAGTGTTCTCCACTTATACACTACACCATTAAGGATCCACATCTTTTGGTCACATTAATCATCCAAGCTGTGACCAGTCCAAACTTTTATCTCCTAAATATGAATGACTCTTGTTTTCCATAGTATGTTGTGTTTTGATTGCGTTCATTAATCTCCTCACTGGCCTCCTTCACAGTGTTTTCCTGAGAACCCTGAAAGAAAAACAAAGTAAAAAAAAAAAGACATATTTTCCCCTACACAACAAAGCTAAATCAAACTCAAAGTTGTTTGCTGCTGTGATGATATTATGACATGATAAACAGCTCTCCAATGAACTAAATTAAGAAAATATGCTATTTTTATATACCTTTTCTCTGTTAAGCCAACACACTGTAAAAATAGTAACTAACACTTCACTGTAAAAAATACAAAGTCCAGTTTACTTGAAAAATTGGTGTGAAAAGTTGCTTCAAACGAGTTTAGTACACGTAACTGCATAACATAGTCTCTTTCAAATACAGCTTACTTGAAAAATTGGTGAAAATGCTTTGCTTCAGTTGAGTTACGTAAACATAACTAGTCTGTTTCAAGTTATGTTTACCATGATTTAGAAGAATCTAGCTATGTTTACTTAAGTTTCCACCAATTTTTCAAGGAAGCTTTACTTTTTTTTTTACAGTGCATAATAGTAAGGAGAGTAATATACAGATCTTAGAGTTCCAAGTCTGATGTTAGATTTTTAAGTATGGACAACAATTCAGGCGATATGCATTTGTCTTTTACCTGCACTTTAATCTGTTAACATTTCAGCCTAATTTTTACAGTATTAAACTATTCAATTAAAATTTAACAGGACATGAATATACCCCTAGACTTAATTTGTCTAACTCTTGTCTAACTATGTTGTATTTTCAAATATGGTTGGAAGACCTGTCTACTTCTACACATACATACAAAAACTCTACCAGCCAACCTACTCCGCCTTCCTACCTGGTTGACAGACACAGCTGTACATTCCAATCTGGTCAAGGCATGTTGCGCTGTTTTGGCAAGGATTGGACGCACACTCGTTAATGTCTATTTGACAGCGGAAGCCCTCATAACCAGCTGGACACTGACAGGTAAAGGACCCAACAGTGTTGATGCAGCTTCCTCCATGCTCACATGGATTTGCACCTAATTCTGCAAATCAAATATATAAATAAATTTTAAAAATTATACTTACGAGGTCATCAACACAGTACATAACCAGTGTCTCTTACCACACTCATTAATGTCCTGATTGCAGTCAGAACCCACATATCCTACCGGACAGGTGCAGATGGCTCTCCCATTCAGAGGGTTTGTGTCACAGTTGTTACCTTTAGGACATGGACTGCTTATACAGGCATCGTCCAAATGACACAACAAGCCTATGAAGACACACCAGTAAACAGCACAACATACAATGTTGTAAAGCTACATAATTATTTTGGAAGAAAAACAGGTTTATGAATTTATCAACCAATTCTTTGCTGTAGCGACAATGTCAGTATCCATACTGAACACACATTAAGTGCTCACCAGTGCGCCCTTGTGGACATTCACAGAAGAATGCTGCAACTCTGTCATGGCAAGTTGCTCCTCCAAAACAAGATGCAGTTTTGCAGTCATCAATGTTCTCACTGCAGTCATCTCCAGTCCAGCCATTCACACATTTACAGTAACTTCCTGTCACTGATTTTACACACGTTCCTCCATTCTGGCACTCTCCAACAGAACCGCAAGGCATATCTGTGCAAAACTGACCTAGAAACATGGAAGAGCGCTTTAGCACGGGCAGTAGGCAAGATAAAGAGGCAGTACACAACATAAACCCTTCAAAGTCCGTATCAGCAGTTCTGACTTTATCATATTTTCAGCCACTGATTGTGAAGAGTAGTAAATCGAAAAGTTCAAATAGCATGTTTCCTTGTGTCATTGCAGACCAGTGGTGTCTACAACCTGCATCTAAAAGGCTCACTCACTAGCTAGCTCACTTGCTAGTTTGGTGTGTTTTCAGAAGAGTTTTGATGGCTTAACCTTCTCTGATTTGGTTTGAGCTGGATGGTGTTTCATTTACCAGTCATTTATAGTGACACATTACCGTATTTGTGTTATGAATGTGTTTGTTACCTGTCCACCCCTGATCACACTGACAAGAGTGACCATTTGGAGATTTTACACAGACTCCCCCATTATAACACATGTTCTGACCACAAACAGCATTTTCACACTGAGGACCAGCAAAACCTGAGTGAGAGGGGGGCGGGGTACGCTACATTAAAACACTACAGATTGCTGAATCATAACCAGTGTGTCTTACCACACTCATTAATGTCCTGATTGCAGCCAGGACCCACATATCCTACCGGACAGGTGCAGATGGCTCTCCCATTCAGAGGGTTTGTGTTACAGTTGTTACCTTTAGGACATGGACTGCTTATACAGGCATCGTCCAAATGACACAACAGGCCTATGAAGACACACCAGTAAACAGCACAACATACAATGTTGTAAAGCTACATAATTATTTTGGAAGAAAAACAGATGTTTATGAATTTATCAACCAATTCTTTGCTGTAGCGACAATGTCAGTATCCATACTGAACACACACTAAGTGCTCACCAGTGCGCCCTGGTGGACATTTACAGGAGAATGATGCAACTCCGTCATGGCAAGTTGCTCCTCCAACACAATATGCAGTTTTGCAGTCATCAATGTTCTCACTGCAGTCATCTCCAGTCCAGCCATTCACACATTTACAGTAACTTCCTGTCACTGATTTTACACACGTTCCTCCATTCTGGCACCCTCCAACAGAACTGCAAGGCATATCTGTGCAAAACTGACCTAGAAACATGGAAGAGCGCTTTAGCACGGGCAGTAGGCAAGATGAAGAGGCAGTACACAACATAAACCCTTCAAAGTCCGTATCAGCAGTTCTGACTTTATCATATTTTCAGCCACTGATTGTGAAGAGCAGTAAATCGAAAAGTTCAAATAGCATGTTTACTTGTGTCATTGCAGACCAGTGGTGTCTACAACCTGCATCTAAAAGGCTCACTCACTAGCTAGCTCACTTGCTAGTTTGGTGTGTTTTCAGAAGAGTTTTGATGGCTTAACCTTTCCTGATTTGATTTGAGCTGGATGGTGTTTCATTTACCAGTCATTTATAGTGACACATTACCGTATTTGTGTTATGAATGTGTTTGTTACCTGTCCACCCCTGATCACACTGACAAGAGTGACCATTTGGAGATTTTACACAGACTCCCCCATTATAACACATGTTCTGACCACAAACAGCATTTTCACACTGAGGACCAGCAAAACCTGAGTGAGAGAGGTGGTGTTGGGGGACAGATTGTTGAATCATGGTTCAAAAGATGGCAGATTGCTATATATAGCCAAACTGATCGAAATTCAACACTATATATGAGTCAAACGGAGCTGCTATTACCTGATTTGCAGATACATTTATATCGTCCAATCAAATTAAGGCAGTTTGCTTTGTTTTTGCAAGGGTTTGAAGCACACATATTCACAACCAGTTCACATTGTGAGCCCATATATCCTTGCAAACACCGACACCTATAGGAGCCCAAAGTGTTGATGCAGTGCCCCCCATTCTTGCAAGGACCAGAGCCTGAAAACACACATTACACACACAGGTGACCAGCTCAATTCCAAAGAGAAGAGAGACGAGTCTTCACTGAAGTTCCTGACTATAGCATTTAATGCAGAATCCCAAACACAAGTGATGTTTGGAGCTTTCACTCCTTCTCTTCTATTTGCTGTGTTTTTTCAATCCAGCACCTGTGTTTCATGGCAGATATGTACACTTCTGGGACATTTTATGATTTACCTATAGAACTCCCACATGACACATGACGTCTTCATTCATATGTGAAAACATGAAACAAATAAGCATGAATCAAAAGGCCAAAGTCACTTGTCTACATAAATCTGCAATTAAATCATATTACAGAAACAGGGCAAAAACATACCATTAAACCTATAATTGTTAACTAAATAACTAATAAAAACAAAGAAACAATGAAATAAACAGCTCTCACCTTCTGAGCACTCATCAATGTCCTGATCACACGCACTGCCTCTGTATCCTTGTGAACAATGACAAGAGCTGTGAGAGCCTGCAGGATCCTCAATACAGATCTGACCTTCTGTAAGACCACACATATTTCATGCACACACTCTGTGGCTACACATGCATATTAATGTAGACAGAGTTATGGTTTGGATGTACAGAGTTTTAGCAACATGCTAATGTTACCTTTGCAACAGGAGGAATGGAGATGGACACAAAACACCAAAAACAAGACCATTCGTGATCTGAAGAGCCATGTCATGGTCAATCGCTTTTGTAATCTAAAAACACAAAAGTAAACTAAAGACGAAGCATGTAATTATATGACCTACGTGAAAACAAGTACATATCAAGATCACGGCATGTGGAATGGAACAACAGTTGTCTGTGTCTTTCTACAATGTTACTATTTGTTTTGCAATGTTAAAATGTTTCCCCATGGATCTGTTGTTTTCTACAGACAGCAACATCTGTGAGATTATGGCCTTGGTAGAAGACCAGGTAGCAAGTTTTATGTTCAACATAGAGTTTTGCTTATTTTTAATTATTAATAGAAGGACATGTCTGTATCTTACCTTTTGTAGGTGAAAATGCTCCTGCCAGTTGCAATTGTATCCCCCATCCACTTACTGTTACATAAGGGCATTCCACTGATCAAACACATCACAATTTTCTGGAAATGGTGTGACACTTTGTTTGAGTTCTTTGGGTTAAATGTTTACCAGAGCAAAGATCAAGGCAACTGGATGAACAAGAAAAAGACATGTATATTACTGTAAAAGTCATTTAGGTTGATTATTTCATTGTATGTACATTTTGAAGTGAAAAATAAATTGATCAAGATCAAATCAGTTGCAAAGTATTGACATTGAGCCAAGACTGGGACTTCTTATTTGACAAGAAAAGCAGAGCTTTGCAGAAACACGTTCCTGCATCTGACACAGGGGGGGTGCCTTTGCTGTTCATTTTAGTTTATTTTTCTTCTGATATCATTTGTCATTTAATTGATGCCCTTATCCAACCAACTTAATGTGAACTATCCAGGAAGACTTGGTCTGCCCCTGTGGGGCATCTTGGGGTTAGGTGCATTGCCCAGGGCCATAGTGGTGGCCAGGTGCTTCATACTGGAGGGGGGAACTGAACTGACTTATTTGGGCCACAGTGAGGGAGGGGACCTCGAAAATTATGTGTTTGTTTAGTTGAGAAAGGAAGGTAGAGACTGCTTATGTAAACGTCCCAGAGTTTAGCGGTGGCTGACCTTTAAAGGATTGAACTTAAGCCTTTGATTGTCCACCTGTCCACAGATCAAGCCCCTGTCCACATGGAAGACTAGATCAAGCCTCTGATTGTCCATATGGGAAGCCGATCAAACCTCTGATTGTTCACTTGGAAGGCCAGATGAAGCCTCTGACTGTCCACTTGGAGGGCCAGATGAAGCCTCTGATTGTCCACTTGGAAGGTCAAATCAAGCCTGTGTCCACATGGAAGACCAGATCAAGCCTCTGATTGTCCATATGGGAGACCAATCAAGCCTCTGACTGTCCACTTGGAAGGCCAGGTCAAGCGTCTGTCCACATGAAAGGCCAGTAAACCACCATTATATTCATAATCATCTTCTCTCTATGTAGTATGTGTGACCCACCTCTGGCTCTACCAGTGGACCAGCTCAGATCACTTGTGGAGCTCTCTTTTTCATTATTCTCAGGGACTATGCAGTGAACCACAAAGACAGTGTGACAAATGACAGTACAGTAAACTATCCCATGTCTTGTCCTCTGACACACCATAAAACCCAATAGATAGGCCCTCAAATAAAACACACAAATAAATAAGTGTATTCTGGCTTGGTGGAGACAGCATAGAACAGCATAGAGACACCAGGATAGATGGCTCTGCCTGAGTCTCACCGCAACCTCTGTCAGCCCCCCTCCTAATTGAGCAAATTATCCACAAACAGCTGTTACCTGTTAAAATGACCTGCTTTCATTTCATTGCCGTGGACAAGGGGTCTGATAGCATCTGCACGGCACAGCTGTCAGCCTCTCTGATCAGCTTACCGATTCCTGCTTTCAATATATTACGACAAACATAATTACCCGGACATCTCATTTTATGGATTCTACAAATCGCCGGGTGCAGCAACCATGCCAAGCGGCTATCAATTACAAGTGTGGTCTGCCTGAGAGAAAGTGGTGGGTCTTTGAACACAACTGTGCAGTAACTTACACCAAAATACGTAAGTGTACATAGAAGAGGCTGTTCTGGCAGCCAGCATAACACTGCGATGCATTAAGATGATCTAACATAAATATTCACATCTGGATTAAAGTGGAACATGACAGCAAAGGGGAATTTGCATGCACCATATCCTCGGATATTTAGTCTGTTCAGTGTCAGGTGTTGCAGCAGCAAATAGTCCTCACCAGATGCCATTGTGCTGTTAGACAGAGGACATTATGTGCAATGAATGATCACGGCCATTACCTGCCCACTCAGTGGAATGAAGTGAGTCGTGCATAAATTTTCAACCGCTCTCTGAAAAGAGGGTCAATTGTAAGCGATGTGAGGAGCATGTGCTTGTTCCAGACATAGTTTTCAAGAGATGCGGAGAGATGGATGAAACTTGGCAGGGGAAAAATGTAAGTTAATGTTAAGTGTCGACACAGATCAGCTAGCTAGCCCTCTCTCTGCAATGGCATTCAGAATGGGCAGCATTAACAATTTTTGATGCAAAACTCTCACAAACACTCAGAAAGCTTAATAACCAATCAAAAGCAGGCAACACAGAGAGTGATTGTTCTATTTTTTTTATAATATTTCGTCATTTATTCTCGCCCATTTCTCCAGCATGTGACGATCTGTGGACCAGCAGGAGAGGCTCATCACCCTTAAATCTGCATGAGAGGAAAGAAAAGCACAAAATAACACACCAACAAAACAAAACAAACAAACAGATAAACAAAATTTAAAGGTCCTTGATGGGTTGACCCATAGTTTAGGCTATTAGACTATTCACAGGTTAATATTTTAAAACTTTCTTCAACTTATTTTCTGTCACCTTGGCCAGGGCTCCCTGAAAGAAAAGATATTGTATCTCAAGGAGCCATTCCTGGTAAAAATAAAGGTTTAATAAATTAAATACTTTTACTCATTACTTTTACCAGTAAGATATGGATGATGCATTGGGTTTTAAGTGACTGCAATGGGAAAAGTGTACAGACAAGTATGTGTCACGGCATAGATTGGCCACATGTCACCTATGCAGATGTATGTTGTTTGTAATGCTATTTATTCCTCTGATATCATTATAACTAAGTTTGATCATGCAACAGTATGCCCATGGAGAAGCCAGCTGTTCCCATGAACAGCGCTATGGTGACATATGGTGACTGAATGGCAGGGGTTTAATCAGTGTGTTCCATCTTAGTAAATATCTCACAGCTTCTCAGCCAGTAGTGGAGTGGGAATCCTAACAATAGGGTTAAGTCCTAAGCACTAGTTAATATTTAATAGACTATCTGCTCCTTTGACTGTTTGTTTGGTTTGATTGGATTCTAAAATGGTCTAATACCACACTCACGCTTAGAATTTCCTTCATGCACTCTCTCTCCCACACACACACACACACACACACACACACACACACACACTGTCTCCTTCTCTCTCTGTCTCTACATATAGACACACAGAGAGAGAGCAAGAAAATGCGTGATTAGATTTTCTCCCAGGAGAGAGCAGTGAAGTCGCTCTGTTTCTGACCCCCTCTGCCCGTGAATGCAGTTATGTAGCCTTTATCACCTTTTCCTGCTCTCAAGAAAAAAAAAACGATCATCTCAAATTAGCTTTGATTTTACTCTTATCATATTGCGTGTGACAGCTTTGTTGAGTATTGTATAGATGTTCTCTGTTTTCAAAACAGATTCCCATAGATTGTGTCCCCAGCCTCTCAGATTTAATACATGCTGTATATCTCTGAAAAAAACAACCAAACAAAAAAACATATTCTTAGCATATGATTGACAGCTCCTGTCTGATAATATTGATAAGACATTTTGAAATGTCATTGAATTGCTGTGATTAAAGAATAAGGATCCCTTCTGTCAGCTGGACAGAACAACATATCCAACATAGACTGGCAGACCTTCATTAACAGCATTCTGTGGGTATCTCTCTTTTTATTTTATGGGTGAATCAGAGGACACGTATTTGAATTTGGATGAGTGTGGTCACCAAGGCTGCGTGATATGGACCCCGGCCCTTGGCTGCATATTCCCCATAATCAGTTTAGAATATATTGGACTTGGGCGACTCTGAGCAAGTAGATGATACAGAATGAAATATGGACCAATACTGTTAGGAGAGTAATGGGCGAATGCCATTCGTCCTGCTGACTGTTTGAACTTGCTGCTCAGTTGTGGAATCAAGGCTTCAGGCATTCCTCTTGCCTGGCTTTTCTGTAACAGAAGTGCCTTTAGAGGAGTTCATCGCTGGGTCGCATGGCTCTTTGCATATAAGCCACTGCACATTCAAATCAATCCAGCCATATGTAAGACAATAAAATCAATCAATTGCTATATTGCTTTAATCCCTTATTATGTTAGCGACGCTAACCCCCGTCCTCACAAACATACCCTTTAATATAAGAACAGAGTTTCCCACTAAACCACCACCCCCCGACCCCCAAACCCCCACAACCCCTCAACCCCCCAATCCACCTCCTCATCTCTGCGTTTTCTCCATCGCCTGAGGGAGTGTGCACTATGCTCAGCTATCTCCAGCTGTATATCGGTGGTGGTGGTGGGGGGGGTTGTGGGGTGGGGGGGGGGGGGGGGGGGGTTATGAGTGGTTATTTTCTCCTTTGGCCCCCCTTCCTGCTGGCCATTACAATTGAATCCATCTGGGCGCCGGGGGACTGCATGGAGATGGGGCCAGGGAAAGCCCACAGGGCACTTTCGTGCTGTTCGCCATCACAACTTCCACATAGCCAATATGAACACACACACACACACACACACACACACACACACACACACACACACATACATTCTTTTCAATCGTTTTTTTTTTTTTCTGTCCCTTTCTTTCTTTCTTTCTTTCTTTCTTTGTGACAAATATCAGGGTCCTGTACCTTATCCCTATCCCTTTCTGTTACATTTCACAAACCGTCCTCATTTTTTCTTTATGAAAAAACTCAGAGTTGCTCTGAAATGAATAAAATGACATATATTTTTGATACATTGACTTAACATGACGTTTTGCTTTATAATGGAAGCCAGTTTACTATTCAGCCTCTTTAAATGTGTAGGATATAACCTGTCGAAAAATCTCGAGCACTGTTTAAGTGCATTTAAAACAAGCGAAAAGTGGATTAACGAAACAAATTAATGAATAATGTTTACCAGTCTAATGCAAATGTCAAAAGAAGGGCTTGGCTGCTAACAAGGTCTGTAAATAAACTGTTCTATGGCTCTGTGTGGTTATTGCAAAATACATGGTGAGACTGAGAGGATAATGAACTCATTTATTGTGAAATGCTCTTTAGCTTTCCATCAAGCTATTTTCATTAGCCTTGAAACAGGGCTAAGCGTAAGAGCTGGTTTGGTAAGTAATTTGAGGTAACAATGATGTGTTTGGGGCTTTCTCTCATTATCCAGTACATAACATTTGTCAGGCTTAATGTGTGATCTTTCCACCAGCGCACCTCCAATCCAACAGAAAAACAACATATTTTAGAAGAGTGAACCACAGGCCTCATCTTCTCCATAATGATTTCTGAACTCTATACAAGTGTGTGTGTGTGTGTGTGTGTGTTTTTGTGTGTTTGCGTGTGTGTGTGTGTGTGCATGTGTGTGCGTGTGTTTGTGTGTGTTTGTGTGTGTGTGTGTGTGTGTGTGTGTTGTGTGTGTGTGTGTGTGTGTGTTGGACTCCTGTGGAGTCGTGGTTTCATCTCTGCCTTTTCTGACTTGGCTATCATCCATGCTGTACCCGTCTTCACCTTCTATTCTATTCCTGAGACATAAAGTAAGTGTCTATAAGAATCCACAGGAGGAAAGGGTTTCCTTCTTCATAGGCCTTTTGGATGTTATGATGTAATACTAATGGATGGATGGTGATGTCATATTTCCTCTCACAGACAATGGGCAGTAGGCTACTATTAGCTAGATGGTTATCTAGAAAGAGAGAGAGAGAGAGGGAGAGAGAGATAGAGAGATGAATGCAAATTATTTAGATGAAAAACACCTGGATGGGGAGATATGTTTAGGCCCTCCATTGTTTGTCCTGATGTCTCACGTCGCCTCCATCCTTCCACTCGAACAATCTGACATTGCTGTGGTTTATCATGTTCTGGTCCTTAGAGCTCACAAACACACACCACACACACACACACACACACACACACACACACACACACACACACACACACACCCATGTGCTTGTTTCTGTGTGTGAGGAGATTGTGGTCATGGTCAACTGGATTAGTCTATGAAATAGTCAAGCCTGAGGGGGCGCTGATGTTAAACTACAAACACTGGGCCTGGGTCTCATATTAAACTTGTCCAACAACATGAAAGGAAATACCACTACATGAGCCAGTGGGAGGATTTTGTCCATATGATGAGGATTTTTTTTATCAGTTTTCTTTTTACATCTGCTGTATGCCACATTTTATACTATACACTTTTTATACTATATATATAGTGTGTGTGGTGGCAGTGTTAATGATATGAGATACATACAGTTTCACACACCTCATCTGGTTAGGACTCGAAAGATTCAAATCTCACAATCGGCACTAATTACAGACTAGTCACAATACTTTATTTCTTACAAAAGAAAATAGGTGCAAAATGGCAAATGCGAACTGTTCAATATGAGTTCGATATGAGTGGTGTGTACATGAGTGTATGTACAGTTTGTGTGTGTGTATACGTGTGAACATATGAGGCTTATATTTCAAGCTTCTAGTCTGTTATAGATTTTGCGTCTCTGCATATTAGTTTTGTCAACACCTATATTGATTTATCATAATTAAAGAAACCGCACCACATGTTTCATGGAAAACAAACAGCCTTAAATAATTGAAGAGCGAGTGGATTCTTTGTCTTGCTTCAGTGGCTACAGAAAGTCATCACACCGCTTGCTCAAAGGGCAGACAGATGTTTTGATTGACTAATGATTTGTTTGTGTAGACAGACCCGGCAGACAGTCATTAAAATCAATGTGTCAGATAAAGCCTGTTTTATTGAAAATGTGGGGAACATTGTCTGACAGCTCTTGAGGCAGGCACGTGCTGTCTTGGAGAGAAACGGAGGGAGAGGCAGCCTCACATTCCCCCTAACCAACAGTGTTTTACTTGATCGAGTTCTTGGCTTTGATCCTCTGCCACTCTCGATTGCCACTGGCTATGTATCACTTCCTGAAAACTTTGACCCAATAGAAAGCCTGAGTCTGTTTGTCCACATGGAATGTGTCTTAAATAATCAGGGGAACCATTTCCCAGTGGCAGCATTCTCATTTTCAATCATAAAGGTGACCAACGTATCAACGTATCAATAGGGTGAGTTAAAACTGAAACATTACAAAAGAATGGGATCAACCACACATGATGTGAGTGCAAATGAATTTCAAGTCTACTTTTCATTCAGGGCTAATAGGACATCTTGACCCTAGACTGGACACCATCAGCAATGGAAGGCAGACAATTTACAGACAGTTAATGCTGATAAAGACTGAAATTTTGAGTGTTGCTTCAAAAGATATTATCCCCTGGCCAGGCAAGCGATGCTTTGTGGTTCTGCTCGGTTTCTCATTCAGCTCCACCACTGCTCAGGGAGCCAGCTGTAGGCTTTGGTTTGCACCTTCTCTGAGCTTGGACGGGCCAATCAGCGAACAGAGGGAGGGCTGAAAGCAATAACGTTGAAGTCAAATGGTGCTTTCCAGCGCTTAACACACATCACGACCAAACAGTAGCAATTGGTTGAGGAAGAAAGTATCTGCCCACCGTGGAGCGAACTTATGCCAGTGGGTATTTTGCACACAAAGTGACCAAAGTGCACAAAGTGACACGATGTGAAGGCGTTTGATGTATCACTCATTCCAGCTAGCATTATGCTTCAGCAGCTTGGAGTTTTTGGAAAGGGTCTGCTACAGTTTTTATCAATCTGTACCTTTTCGTGATCCATAATCAATCAATTTTCCATACTGTCTTTAAGATAGTTAAACACTGATTATTTATCTGTCATGACATTGTTATTG
Source organism: Tenualosa ilisha (assembly GCA_015244755.2). Lineage (NCBI taxonomy): Eukaryota > Metazoa > Chordata > Actinopteri > Clupeiformes > Clupeidae > Tenualosa > Tenualosa ilisha. The sequence goes on along the minus strand of PYXC01000046.1, from coordinate 2,436,163 downwards.
TCCAGTGTAAAAAACTTTTTTCTTTTCTTTTCACTCTCACACTTTGCGTCACGGGGTATAGCTAAATAAATGACCACATATCACCATTGATTCATCAGTGTAGGTCTGATTCTCTGAGGTTACTTCTGAAGCATGTCAAACAATGAAGAATCTTTTTCTCATAAAAACATTTCAATTTGCAACTCCTTTCTCTCTTGGAACTTTTACAATTTCAAGAAAACAGCTGTTGCAAGATTGCTAAGACCTCTGATCATCGATGTCAGTCAGTGATGACTGGCACAACTTTGTTGAGGATTAGGTTGTGATGTTGAGAATTAGGCCGACCTCAAAGATCCTTCGCATCACCCCCTTTCACAGGATAACTTCCTTGACATCTGAACAGATGGAAACCGATTCCTGTAATCCTGTTATCTTGGCGTTTGCAAGAGTGCTATGGCAAACAGGAGTGCTACCTCGTATAGGGAAACTCGAAATTTAATTTCATTTGGTCCTCTTGAGATCGTGATCATATGCTGTTAACAGAAACGTATGGTCCAAAATTCTTCTCTGTGCCTCCCAGTGTGCAGAACTGATTGTTCCAGGATTAAAGAACTGCACAAAACTGACTTTCCAGTGGGTAAGAGCAGTGAGTCAGGTACTAAATCTGATTCATCATTTTACATATCTTAAGGAATGCTACGTGCGTGACTGTCATCATTGGTCAGCTCTCGTGCTGTGATTTAATCACTTTCAGCTACATTTTAATAGTCCACTGCCCCTTGCTTTAAAAGTAGTCAAGTCACATTATAGGAATTTATATCCCTGGAATACAGCTTCTAGGCCATAAAACAATGGGAAACAGAAGTGGTGAGACAAATGCGCCTATGGCAACATATATTTTTTTTAACTAAACCCACAATTGATTGCAGAATTGTCATATCCTGTTATCATCATTTAAAAAAAATATTGTCATTGATTTCAATACCTCAAATGTCTGTGTGAAAGTAACTTTAATTAAAATTATAATGCATTCACCCTACTTCCATTGCCTGATAAATACCTCAATCAATATCTGGTACACAGCAATTTGGGCAGTGTATGTGTTACTCTATAGGAGTACATCATTTGGACAAACAAACACATAAATCAGTGTAAAATGTACTCCTATAGTATATATATAGTAACATATGCACTGCCAGTGTAGCGCAGTGACAGATGTCTACAAATTGGGCAGCGTATATGTTACTCTATGGGAGTGTATTTTACACTGGTTTTAGTGTTCACGTTTACTCAAATGTTATGTTCAAATACACACTGCCCAATTTGCCGTGTATAATCTGTTGTAATGAACTTTGTGTACAAGTACAAAAAAGCACACAGACACCAAGGGATTTAAAATGAGGGGAAACTTTATTTATATAACACAGGGGAACTGGCATGGGACGGGCCAGTCCGGTTTCTATATTACACCATTGATCTGCAAGGCTGCGTACATACTCAACTGTATTTGGAAACCAAGATTGCAGTGGCACTACAAACACACGCTTAAAACAAGAAACTTTTTTCCCTTTTTTTTTTCTTATGCTTTTTTTTTCTCTTTTTGGTACAAAATGGTACAAACAACAATACAAAATATTTGTGCTGTTGACAGTTTACAAAAAAGTCATTTTAACTTCATAACTGTGCAATGATTGTGTATTTTTTTCTGTTTTTGTTTTAGATGTTTTGTTTTTCCTCTTGAATCGATGTGAATATAGTACACTCCAGACACTCCTCTGGAAAACAACCTCTGTCATGCGGGCTGCTACACGTTTTTAAAATGTTCTGTATGATATTTGTTATATAATTACTTTGTCTGTTATAAAAAGACACATGCAAAAAAGCTCCAATTGTACATATATATTTCGCCTAACTTGTTTAGCCATTTAGCTTCAAGCAATTACTACATTATGTACACACAAACGTGAGTAACATTGGGCATCTCCAATTAAGACTGAGTTTTGACTGCTCCCAGCATGAACGCAAACCCTGTCTGATGTGGCTGTTTAGTATGCCACACGCTCCGTGGGTTTGTGTGAGGTCCCGAGATGTGTGTGTGTGGCCTGCCAGAAATTCACTTTGCCCTACTTTTCGGTGGCCGGCTCCTCTTATAGCTTGCTTCCATCTTACTGGAGCAAATCCCCTCCCTCAAGAACTTCACTGCCTTTTGGGGTGGGGGGGACGGGCGCCGCAATTTAGCCACTTAGCCGGCTTAGGGGGTATGCGATTTGAGTTCAGTGTTAGGAGACTGTTATGTAGCAGCATCAACACTCCCTTTATCAACCAGCACAGTTTCTCCTGCTTTCTCTGCAGTGCCTCAAGCATAGTAATCCTGGCACTGCATGCCATTATGTCGGTAGAGAAGCTGTTGCATGGCCTCACTTCTGGGAGTGTTAAATGATGAGTGTTTGGCCAAATCACATCCTGATTGACTGGCTGCTGCCTTGCAAAATTCAATCCTCATTTGCCTCTGGTTCAGGTGTACATACATTTTATTTTAATTTTAGTTATTTTAGCCAGTTAACTCTGCTGTTCAGATTCATCAGATCCAAAATGACGGGAAGGCTGAGCAACTCCGATGCAAACCTATACTCCTATGCTCCTATGCTCCTATGCAATTCTCTCTCTGTACAATAGAGGGCACTGTTACACAAGCCAATCAACTTTCAGACATTTTGAATCTAAGTGTGCAGACCCACACATACACACATGCACAGACATGTGCTGCCGCAAAAACACACTCACACTCACACACACACACACACACACACACACACACACACACACACACACACACACACGTTAATCAATGCACACTACTACAAAATCCAAAATCGCACGGTGAGAAATCTCCATCTAGGCAGACACACAGATCCCCATGTAGCCAGGTTCATACCGCTTAGCCCTGCTGAAAACCTGCAGTCGAGAGGCTGCTTCCGGAACATACAGAATCAATCTCTGTGTTTTTCCCACTTGTCAATAAATAAAAAAATAAATATGTGGAGAAAAAAATCTCTCAATCCATGATCTTCACCCTTATGCACCTTCCAATAATGGCCCTATGTCTTACTTCAACCACTCATCCGCCAGCCAGGGTTTTCACCTGCCGATACAAGGACCTTGTATGGCTTAGTCTTGTCCTCTCTTTGTCTTTTTTGCTCTCCTCTCTCTCTCTTTCTCTCTCTATCCAATAGCATACATACGCTCTGTCTGCGGCCCAGTGGACTGATCCATGGTTGCTGCTGAAGGCGACTAACTCATTTTTAGAGATGGTGAATGCAAAGGCAGGGAAAAGAGCTGCTAGGTGGGAGACACCTGCTTATTGGTTGTTTGTTTGTTTTTTTTGTTTTTGTTTTTCAGGAGGGGGTGGGGGCGTGCGCCGAGCATCCGTTAAGGGCTCAGCCTCTGTTTCCCAGACAGCGGACTAAGGGGATCTGACGCGGCACCACCAGGTATAGACCAAGGGGAGGGAACACGGGCAGGCAGCGGGGGGATTGAGCCGTCTCGGTAGCACCGAAGCATGATGGATTTTGAATGCAGACAGGCCGCTAAACCCAGTTTTTGTTTGGGTGAGCACGAATGTGTTTTTGGAGCGTGTGTTTTTTGGGAAGAGAATGGAGGAGGATTGCATACTAAAACAACAACATCTATGTTTTCGACCATAAACAGTGGTTAGATGGATAGGCCATAGGCTTAGAATTCCTTGGAGTTTACTATAAACTCAAATGGCTTTCTTGACTGTGTTGAAGCTTGCTATTCTTCACAGAACAACATGAAAAAAAAAAAAAAACACTGCAATCAAACGAAAAAGTAAACAAAAAGTGGATACATGTAAAAAAAAAAGAAGAAAAGAAATCTAAGAGAATATACAAAACCAGCTAAGTTCATACAGAATGATGGTTAAAAACGTGTGTAGTGGTGAGAAAAAAAATTAAAAACAAATCAGATAAAGAAACAAGTTTATATACATCAATTACATTTCAACTGTTTGTGACATACGAACAAAAAAAGCAGTGGCTATTTCAGAGTATGTGTGTGTGTGTGTGTGTGTGTGTGTGTGTGTGTGTGTGTGTGTGTGTGTGCTCTCGAGCTTCCTATGCCAGTGACAGAGAAGCAAGGAGACATGAAACCCTATGATAAAGCCACATCCCCTGCGGGGGCTAATGAGTATGCAGGGGCATCTCCAGAACGGCACAGCTACTGCACTGTACTGCACTGAACACTTAAGCTCGTCTCTAAGTTACTATGACTGCTTGCTGCTCATTGGCTAACACAAGGCATTTGCTGTGACACTGAGGGAGGGGTGGTTGCTTTTTGATGGGGGTGCAGTGGGCTGTTGTGCGTGGGTGTGGTTTGGGTCACATTTCCGGATGGTTCTGTACAGCAGTGGGGTCTAAGTTATAGCAAACACGGTCACACAAAACATGTGGCCACAACAACTGGACACCACCAGCCCAATGGCTGTTTAAGCAAGAAAAGTATAAAAGGGTGAAAGGAACCTGGCCATTTATTCCACTAGAGTCCCCACCATCACCATCAGCAGTGTTGCCACTGGCCAATGAGACTGGTCACTAGCACTGACCGGGCTCTGAGGGCTGCAAACGAATGTACACTGGACATAAAGCAGAAGAAAGAGAACCTTACACCACATCTTTCACATCCCCTGCCGCTGTAATTGGTAAGGCATACTTCCTGAAATGAGAACCAGCATTATATAGGTGGCACCATCCATAGGGAGGGATGGAGGGAGCTAATGTGTGGCAACGGCAGTTTGACAAGTCATCAGCCAGCTGGACTAGTCAGCGATTAGTTTGACTTATCGTTAGCCAGTTAGATTGGTCATTGGCCAGTTAAATTAGTCTTCGACTAGGACTAGCCATCGATTAGTTAGACTTATCGACAACCAGTTGGACTTGTCATCGATTAGTTGGACTGGACTGTCACCACCTAGATTAGAACTGCTAGGCCTTTAGTCTCATACATCTCAGGTGTGTCCTCTCAGTGGTTATAGATTACATCACATTCAACTAATGGCTTTGGCGAGGATGCTGCTACTGGACACAGGGTACAGTTCATCCAGAGGATGTATTCCCTGGGATTAGCGTGCCCTATTTCTGTTTAGTGTCATGGCCAGTAGTGGCTTACGGAAAGAGATCCTGTTGCAGACACATGGCGCTGTTGTAGGGAAATGGCTCAAAGAACAGAATAACTGGAGAGGCATTTCCTCATCTCTAAGTTACTATGATTGGGAGGTGTGGGGGGGGGCTGAGATTTTCAAAAGAAGGTAAAAGGCAAAAGGTTTGCATAATCTAATCGTTACAGCATACAAAGGAACTAATTTGTACTTGCCACTGCCTGGGGTGTTCTTCAGAGAGTAAGCTCACTGGTGTTCCCTGGTGGGAGGGCATGGAATGGCCTTGTGGAAATGACAACAGGAGCTTAGAGTGGTCTGCAGGTATATACAATAAGAGCTTCCTCTGTATTACACTGGCAGAGTGGAGTGCTTGTTTTTACAATAGAAGCTTGCACTTTAATTCATTGGCAGAGTGGGGTGCATGTTTTTCACCGTGGCCCTTGAGAGCACTTCAGCTGTCACCATGTGAGCAACCACGGGCAATTAAAAAAAAAAAAAACCTCAAACTCAAGGACTCAAAACTAAAAAAATTAGAGTTTCCCCCGAAGTTTCAGCCTTAATGAGTAGATTTCAGGGCTGATGATGGGGGAGAAGTGTTGTAATCTAGGGCAGTTGCCTCACTGTGACTTTAGAGAGATATGATTTTAAAAAGGAGTCGTTAGACGTCTTTGTGAGCCGCAGCAGGGGGGAGAAAATCAGGAAGAAGAACCCCAGGGAGGCGTGTTTTTAAGGGGAAGAGGTGGAGGCTCAGAGACCTTTGAGGACTTTGGGTGTGGGGCTCTGTAACCTTCTCAGCAGCACATGAAAGAAAATCTAAAGTAAAATACAAAAAAAAAAAAACCATCAAATCGAGCACCAACTGCTTAAGGTTTCCTAATACTTCAAAAATAAGAACTTTTTCGTTCCCTTTTTTGTACATCGTTTCGACTTTTTACAGTTTATATATATTGGTTTAATCAATTCACATAATCAACCATATGCACTAAAGTATCACGCTGAGAGTGATGGGGAGAAACATCATGCAATCCCTGTGACCCATCCTGTGCACACCAACGTTACCTCTGAAAAAAGAGGCTTCATCACAAAAGCCATTCTCCCCTTGGGAATAACCCAATACCAATTTGAATCCTTCACAACAAATTGACAATGTCAGTACATTACACACACACACACACACAGACACACACACATACAAAAACACACAAACACACACACACACACCAAATCAGACATGCACACACAAACACACACACACACACACACACACACATACACACACACACACATACATACAGGTGGACATCCAATTTGAACATTTGAACAGCCATCCAAGCTACAACTTGTTTTCTGCGCGTTATGTATCAATACAATCAGCAATCATTTGAATTTCCACGCACAGTTTGATTAAAGGATTTACACAAAGTCTGATTAGGAATGCATGTCTCTCCTGTGCCAACCTACAGGCTCTCAGGTTCTCACACTGAGCATGCTCCCATCTCAGCGTCTGACATAAAAAAAAAAAAAAAAGACTCAAATTCCCACGTCTTCTATCATCTAATCCCCTATTTAAAATACATAATACAAATAAATCAACTTATATGAAGCACTTAACAACATGATTCTGTCTAGACTAGATATAACCCTACAATCCCAAGGCCAACTTAACTCAGCAGCCGTACGAAATGTACAGCCAATTGGGCATCTGAACAGGGTCAGTGATGGGAGGGTGGGTGGATGGGGCTTTAGGCGAGGCTAGTCGGGATGGGACACGCCAGCCGTCTGTGTGGCCAACCAATCCTGAGATCGACAAAGTTCCAAACAGTGAAAATAATACCAACAATAATAATAATAATAAAAAAAAGCAAGCAAGTAAGAAAGCAAGAACGAAACGCACCGGTGAAGGCACTTCTTAAACAACAGTGCTTCTCTCTTCAGAAGAATTCAAGTTAAGTGAGATAGCAACTCCTTCCTTTTTTTACACACACACACATACACACTCTCTTCTCTCTCTCTCGCACACGAGAATGACGTGGGAGTTTGTGTGTGTGTGTGTGATTGTGTTTTCTTTTTTCTTTTTTTCGATCTCCTCAAGCAGAGTGCTGCTCGACCTTTGACCTGGCTATCAGTGGAGGACTGTGGGATGAATGACAGGAGATGGGCAAAGGGGTATGCCAGGTAAGGGCGACAGATCAGCTGGGCAGAGAACGATGCAGTAACTGGCATCCCTTTCATATCTAAAAAGCTTGCACTTACGAATGGCTAACTCAAACAAGTAAAATACTGTGAACACATCCCTTCATCAAAAACAAAGTGAAAATCAGACTAGAAAAGATAAGAGAAAAGAACAACAACACAATCTTTTCTTGTGTGTGTGTTTTTTTTTTAAACAGAGTCAGCAGAGGATGGTACACAAAGATGCCTCTCTGTCAAGTCTTTGTTTGTATGTGTTGGTTTGAATAGGTTGGCTTTTTTGTGGGTTGTGGGTGTGGCTGTTAAAGAGAGTCCTGCTCTGTGATTGGAGAGCTGGGCAGCTGGCACGGGGTTGGGTTGTGGTGGGGGTGTGGGAACCTCCATTTTCCATTTTGGCGGGGGGAACGAGGTGGGGGGCCAGAGTCGGAGGCACCCTAGTCATCATTCCCTCCGCCGTACATGTCAGCCAGCTTCTTGAAGCGCGGGCCCCAGTCGTTGAGGTAGTCGTAGTCCTGGTCGCCGGTGCTGGAGGAGTTGAGCGAGCTGACCGACCCGGCGGTGGAGCCGCTGCCCTCATAGTCGAACACCAGCAGCGAGTCGTACGGCGGAGCCGTGGGATCGTTATCTGCCGCCCTCAGGCCCTGCCGGAGAGAACGCCACAGGGGGGTGGGTTAGCCCTAAACAGGAACCAGACAGTTCCTGACCACTGCATTTAAAATATGGTGATTTAAAGGGAAAATAGTGTGTGTCTGTGTGTGTGTGTGTGTTTTCTATTTGACTGCTATTGAATACTACTTTCTCCATGAGCATCTTCGTCATTTAAACACTAAGCAGTATTGACATGTCTGTCTGGCCTGTCTTGTTTATTGTGAAACTACAGCACCTTGTCCGCAAATTCCACTTGTCCATTTATTCAAATCCCAATAGTTTAGCTAAGCTGATTCAAGCTATGTCTGTGTGGCGTGAAATACAAGCAAACAATTAAAAGTTCAGAAACTGATCCAGTTAGTTTCACAGTGCCCAACGTGACTGGACCACTACGAACTAGAAGTACATCAAAAAGGAATGTTAACAAGGTTTTGCCTACCAACTTTGACTTCAGATCATTTTTAAAGCCCTCTCATCAGGAGGCATTTGAGTTGGTTTAGAAATTTTAAACATGCCTGTAATTCTAACCAGTAATACTTAGTCCATACATAATTATGATTTTCTCTTTAGAAGTTGAATCATACCAATATCAATACACAATACCTCTTGCGAGACAAGCACTTCATGAACCAATTCATGATGTTAGCATCTGGTAAATGATTATGCCTGAGAAGATGGGGGAAAAAACTCCTTTGGTATTCCTCACCAAGCACACCTCGCAGCAGTGGCAGCTTACAGCTGGGCTGGCAGTGCATTCCAAGCAGGCCAGAGACGTGCTGTTTATCACCATAAGGTCTCCCCGAAGATGAGGAAATAAACGGGTCAAAAGCAACCGGATTCTGCAGCTGTAGACTATGCACCCGCTACACTCATCCTCTGCCCTGGTTGTTTACACAGGCCAATTAGGAGAACAGGGCCAACCCAGGAGAGGGTTGAATGGGGCTGGGGTGGATGGGAGTAGAAGGGGGGTAGGAGTGGAGGTGGAGGTGGAGGTGGGGTCTGAAGGCCCGTGGTGTATATTTGGAAAAGGCAGCTGGGCACGGTACCCGCTGGGCCCGGCGTTGGCGCTGGAGCGGCACTGACAGAGAACAAGAGTCGGTCCAGAAGAGGAGCCGGAGGGTCTCGTGCTTTAAAAGCTACAACATGCCTCTCCATGTTGTGCTACTGAGATCAAACTGAGAATCTTTCACGCTCTCTGACTTGGTTTCAAAGACTGTATGCTACCTGCTGCTAAAGTATTTTAGCACCGGCATATGTAATGTCCTCCCACACACAGATTTTTTTTTTATGCCACATGCAGTCTCCAGGATACAGTTTGTGATTTGGTTGCTGTTTTGTGAAAAGTTAAAATTCAACAGTCAATCAAATTACAGCTCAGTTCTCTGGGTCCCTGAGAACCTGTGAGGGGACCAACACGTACATTTTTCAGAATCAGTACCTGGCTGAGTCATCTTTGCATAAACACTCGTCTGGAAAGCTGATCTGAGTGGGTGCAGCACACTGACAGAAACACACTCCAAACTTGTAACTGGAGGAATCTATCACTACATAGTAGGCTTTTTCAGTGTGAAGAACGGTTGAAACCTTGATATCAAAAAATATTACATAATAATTTGTTTAAAGTCACAAGTGCTGTTGATTGGGAAAAGAATGTACAGCATAGACCAAACAGCAAAATGGCAGCTAACGCTAACTGATAGCAAAGATCACTGAATACTGACCAAGATAGAGCAACATAATACGCTACAATAGGAGCAAACGTGAATAGTTCCGGTCTGCATAAGTGGGAGTGTCACATAACGTCACAATCTAAACTCTGTTAACTGAATGGGGCATAGCGAAATTAAACTGAAAGTGAGTTTCTGTGCCCCATTCAGTTAGTGTTAGCGGTCGATTCACTGGTGTATGTTGTCTCAAATTTTCCTGTATACATGTAATGTATACATGTACAAGTGGAAGGACTGAGACTGAGACGAAGTCAAGACAAAAGCAACTCAGGAGACAGATTTGTCTCACCTGATGCAATGGTTGCATACAGGACCTTGCCTCTGTGTTTCAGCTCAGTGTGTGTTTGTGCGTGTGTGTGTGCTCGCTCACCTCGTTGATGAAGTCGCCGATGTCCCCTGGGTGGGGCACCACAGGCCGGATGGGGTACTGTGACTCGGGGATGACAGGCCTCTCGTCCACCCTCCGCACCCCGGGGGGCTTGCTCATGATGTGCTCCAGAGACTCAGGCTGCTGTAGCTGGCTCAGGTCATAGTCCTGCAGATGTAGCACACAATCATGCTAGAGCCTCCTGTTCCAGCAACACTTCTCCTCCACCGCCACTGTTTAGCATATATACCCCCTCGTTGTTTACCTTTATATGACTCTTTTGTTTATTTGTTGTTTATTTGTTTGTTTCACTTATCTTGCCTGCATTCCCTTGTAAGGGACGTTGAGTTTGTGAAAAGCGCTAAATGTAGCCTATTATCGTTATTGTCATTATTGTCATATTTATGATTAATCATTATTATTATTATTTTTTTATTAAAGCCACACTCACTAGAGGAGACAGTACAGATCAGAGGGTTGCAGTGGGACACAATGGTTGCCATGGTTCTTGTTGCCATCCTGTTGCTACATGAACTGTTTTGTTGCAGTCTTTGCTATACATGTTGTATCTTGTCCTCTTACAGTCCTTGTTGTTTTACCTGTTGTATGTTGCATGCTGAACTGTGTTTGCATGGTCTGGTTTGCACCATCCACTATAGCCTGTTGCATCCTATAGCCTGTTTGATTGCTGAGCTTTGCTACATGTTATTCTATTCTATTCTATTCTATGTTGCTCTATGTCTCCCATGTTGTTAACAGTAGAATTTTGGGGCAATGGTGGCGCAGGTGATAGAGGTGCTGTTTGGCAACCGTAGCGTTGCACGTTCAAGCCACGCTCAAAGGACCCCATCAAAGTGTCCTCGAGCAAGTTGCTAAACCTGGTGGCAGGCTGGCACCTTGCATGGTGGGTGAATGTGAGATACACATTGTAAAGAGCTTTGAGTGCTTGTAGGAGTAGAAAAATGCTATATAAATGCAGTCCATTTTCTATTTGAGTTTTCCCTCGTTGGGGGAATGCTAAAATTGATTCTATCCTATTGTATCCAACTCAGTGAGAGCTCAGACACATTGAGGGTGCACTGATACATCAGACAACTTTGAAAAGATTTGGAAAGTTTTGAGAGGATTGTAGCCTTCTATTACTGTAAAAGCACTTTCATTAAAGGACTGCAGTCTTTTCAAAATCTTTGTTCTCTGATGTATGACGGGAACAGTGACAGACAAGAGGATACTGAACTAAAGAGAAAGCGGATCAGAAACACTTAGGTTTCTCAGATGTCACAGTAGTGCCACACGGATACTATCCATAACTGGCTTGCCGCTGTGGTTTAGACTGGGAATCTGGGGATCTAGCTCACTACTCATTTACATTTACATTTAGGCATTTAGCAGACGCTTTTATCCAAAGCGACTTACAAAAGAGACTTACTCATTACATGGTTAAACAACCATATGGTCAAAAACAAGCATGCCCACGTGTGACGTTTACATAATCACCACCAGTTGGACTCAAGTTATCCATGTGAACATTACTATCATGTTGGTTGTGAGGGACAATGTTTGATTGCTTATCTGCATGTGCGTGTGTGTGTGTGTGTGTGTGTGTGTGTGTGACCATGTGTTTGTCCAGGTGCTCCGCTCTTGGTGCTGAACTCTCCTCACCTGGTCCTCCTCTCCTCCTCCCTCTTCGTCGTACTTGAGGATGTTGTCCCGCACGTCGTCCTCGGGGTCGATGAGCAGCTGCTTGGTCTGGCGCTCTTTCTCTCTCCTCTTCATCCACACCACAAACAGCAGCACCATGCCTGCAGGGAACACACACACACACACACACACAGACACAGACACACGCACACAGACACAAACAAACACACACACACACACACATACACACATACAGAGCTTAGTTCAGCACAATGCACACCTTTTCACTTTTCTTTCACTTTGTCTGTATTCACCCAATTACCTGCAATGGATACTGTGCACTTTTCTCACTTGTACTGTCATCCATAGCCCTATGGGTGGGCTTTGCTCACAGAATGACCTTTGTTGATGCCTCTACATCTTGAACCTCACTGTGCAAAATGCCCATCTCCCACAAACCATATGCACCTTCTACCTTCTTCTATAAGTAAACATCTCAGGCCTCTCCAGACGAACAAATAACAAACCCATACCGATCCCCTCACCTCCTACACAGACTTGCTCTGCTCAATGCTGCAAATATGAAAGACCTGCCAGGGAATGTCAGTTGTCCTCAACAGCAGGCTGACGTGTGCTATCTGCTGTGTGTGCTGTGTCTTACAACCAGCTCCAGAGGTGCTGAATCCTTCTTCAGCGCATTCTGCTCAAGGGCAGCTAAATGTTTTATACGGTATCAGCTCGGGTTCCCTACGACCTTCTCACCATCGACGCCACGGAAAATAAAACAAAACAAAACCAAGAGAAAAAAAAACATTCAACAACATTCCCCTCTCACCATCTGGATTTAGCGGTTAATATTACATGCTACCATAAGGCAATCTGAACGTTGGAAGTCATTTGTTAAGGAAACAAAATAGCTCTAGGCCTAGGGTAACTGAGAGGGCAACTGTATCTGTTCCTATTCGAGCACATGATTGTTTATGAATTATGTAGCGCTTGCTTGCACACATACTCGCACCATAGCAGAGACAGCCGGGGGGGGAGAGGCTGCTCTAATGGGGGGAAAGACACCAAAACCAGCTTGTCTCAATAACACGGCATCCTATTTGTATGGTGCATTGGATGCAGGAACTTGAACGAAGTGGTTATTTATAACCAATGGGACGAAATCAACAGGAACTTGAAAGAAGTGGTTATTTATAACCAATGGGAGGAATGCAGCCCTCCTCCCCCTCATCTTTCTTAACCTGCCTTTGCTTACATACATATCCAACACTATCTTCCTGCAGAGGATGGGCTATTTCTCTACTCTCTCTTTCTCTCTCTCTCTCTCTCACTCTCTCTTTCTCTCTCAACTGACTATGGTGAAATTTGTATTCAGACGGTGGCGACTCTCCTGCCTAAAACCTTCCATTAATCACTTGTAGACCCTCTCACTGGATACCTATCAGAAGTCAACAGCTCCTCCATTGAACACTTCTCCCTTTCAAAATCCACCAAGATGAAAGTGGGCTGTGCACTGCTGATGGAGGCTGAAGGCTGAGGAGTTGATGTGAGTGGGGGAGACTGCAGCGTATGTAAATGTGTGTGTGTGTGAGTGTGAGTGTGTTTGTAAATGTGTGTGTGTGTGAGTGTGTTTGTGAATGTGTGTGTGTCTCTGTGTGTGTTTGTGAATGTGTGTGTGTCTGTGTGTGTGTGTGTGTGTGTGAGTGTGTGTGTGTGTGTGTGTGTATATGTGTGTGTATGTGTGTGTGCATGCTGGAGTGCCTGTGGGTGTGTAGTGTTTGGATAGAGAATGGCCTGTAGGTGATTACAAATACGTAGAGTGAATACCAGAGACCATGTTATAACCTTGGATGAAGTCTAGTGGTGGGAAAGAGTAGCTTTGTAAAGGATATATATTTGCCAGCATGTGTTAACGTGTGCAGGGTTGGAGGTCATATGGTTTTGTATGTATGTGAACCTGTATGTGTGTGTGTGCGTGTGTAAGAGAGAGAGAGAGAGAGTGAGAGTGTGTGTGTGTGAGAGAGAGAGAGAGAGAGTGAGTGTGTGTGTGTGTGTGTTTGTGTGAGACTCACTAAGCAGTATGATGATGCAGATGAGTATGGCGATGATGGCTCCTGTGCCCAGGCCTGCGGCCGCCACGGCCCCGGTGGTGCTGCAGTCTCCGTTCTCATCGCACGGGCACACCTTCACCATGATGCTGGACTGGTTGGTCAGCGTGGGGTTCCCCGAGTCCATCACGGTCACCGGCACCTCGTACACACCTGACTCCAGATACTGGATTCTCAAGCTGATTCGAGCATGATCAGCTGAACACACACACACACACAGACACACACGCACACGCACACACAAAAAACATGTTACCTTTGTCACAGTCTCTGCTGTGAGGTATTAAGTTTTTAACATTAAATTCAATTCAACGGGAATTGACGTTTGCACTGAATTTACACAGCCTCCTTTTTTCTTAGGTTGACTTTCTCGCCACAAAAGAACCCAACTCTGTGAGCTCTGTGAGGTGATAAATCTGTATGCATACGTATCATGGAACTAATTCAATAAAAAAGACAATCCGTTGCAATGTAAAAGGACAATCTATTGCAAATGAGATGCAAATAACAAACGTGACAACAGCAGCTGTGTTTGTGTTGTTCCACGAGAGATATGCTGCTCTGCTTTAGTTAATAAGTTTAATTTCTCTTTCAGACTTTTTCAGACATGGGATGTTTGGCGCAGTCGCTTCCTCCCACTGAACTCTCTTGGCTCCTGGTTTGTCCTTTGTGTGGGGATGGCACATTGATCATGGGGACAGAGAAGAGGAGGAGAGGAGGAGAGCAGGGGAGAGGAGGGTGATGAGGAGTAGAGATGAGGAAAAGAGAGAGGAGAGGGGGAGGAGGAGAGAAAGAGGTGGAGAGGAGAGGAAAGGAGATAAGAAGGGAGGAGAGGAGGAGAGCATGGGAGAGGAGAGGAAAGGTGGATGACAGGAGAGAGGAGATGAGGAGTAGAGATGAGAAAAAGAGAGGAGAGGGGGAGGAGGAGAGGAAGAGGTGGAGAGGAGAAGAAAGGAGAAGAGAAGGGAGGAGAGGAGGAGTAGAGATGAGGAAAAGAGAGAAGAGGGGGAGGAGGAGAGAAAGAGGAGAGGAGATAAGAAGGGAGGAGAGGAGGAGAGCATGGAAGAGGAGAGGAAAGGTGGATGACAGGAGAGGGGAGATGAGGAGTAGAGATGAGGAAAAGAGAGGAGAGGAGGAAGAGGAGAGGAAGAGGTGGAGAGGAGAGGAAAGGAGAGGGGAAGGGAGGAGAGATGGAGAGGAGAGGAAAGGAGAGGGGAAGGGAGGAGAGATGGAAAGCAAGGGAGAGGAGAGGAGAGGAGGATGATGAGGAATAGAGATGAGGAAAAGAGAGGAGAGAGGGAGGAGGAGAGGAAGAAGTGGAGAGGAGAGAAAAGGAGAGGAGAAGGGAGGAGATGAGGAGTAGATATGAGGAAATGAGAGAAGAGGGGGAGGAGGAGAGGAGAGGAAAGGAGAGGAGAAGGGAGGAGAGGAGGAGAGGAGAGGAAAGGTGGATGACAGGAAAGGGGAGATGAGGAGTAGAGATGAAGAAAAGAGAGGAGAGGGGAAGGAGGAGAGGAGAGAAGAAGGGAGGAGAGGAGGGGGTGCAGCATTACTCACCGTTGAGCCGTGAGATGGTCCAGTTGCGCTGGGCGCTGGGGTGTAGGTCGAAACTGAAGGGTCCACCATTGGGCATCTCGTCGGCATCGGTCGCTGTTACGTTGATGGAGCTGCCATGGCGACCGCGCTCGCAGATCTGGGCCTCACGCGGCAGCACGGCCGGCGGGTTGTCGTTCACATCTGTCAGGTAGATCTGCAGGGTGCCTGTGCCACTCCGTGGAGGATAGCCTAGGATAGAGAGAGAGAGAGAGAGAGAGAGAGAGAAGAATAAAGGATGAAGAGTGAGTTTATCAAACAAGAGAAAGGTGATAATGGGGAAAGAGTGTGGCACATAGTAACATAATAAAAAAACAACAAAAACAACAACTAAATCAAACAAACAAACAAATAAACAAAGTGGAGGAGTGGAAGTGGAAGGCTGGCAGTTAGAGGTTGAGAGGGAATTCAGAGAAGTGCAAAAGAGATGCAAACAGAATGCAAACCAGAGACAGCACAAGAGAAAGGAAAACAACAGAGCAACCTTGGAAAAACAGGGAATGACAGAGGATGAGAAAAACAATGATAACGGTCATCATGATGGGCCAGTGTCACACAGCAGTGAAGCACACACACACACACACACACACACACACAAACACAAACACACACACTGTCCCTGTATCACATCCTGAATGGCTGTCGGGTGACGTCTGATACAATTAGCAGTCAGCGTGGAATTAAAACAAACAGCTGCAGACATCTCTCTCCATTATAAGGCCCATATGGGCTGTGATAAGGACACATGCTGCCCCTCTCAAACAATGCTCAAGTGAAACAATGGCCTTCCGATCTCCTCCAAACAAGCAGACCAGCGGACCAAAGTGAGTGTGTGAGTGTGTCTTTGTTTGTCAAATGGAGAGAGAGAAGGAACGAGAGAGACACAGAGGGAATGAACAAGAGAGGAAGAATGCGTGAAAGAGAGAGAGAGAGAGAGAGAGAATAAGAGAGAAAGCGTGAAAAATAGCCATGGAGGAATAGATGTAGCTTATCCCAAACACTGTGCCAACAACCACATAGCTTTGTAGCTCAAATCCCGACACGGCTAATTCTGTGTGTCACAGAAAAAAGAGTCTGGTACGGTATGCCATACATTTTGGGCAAACATCCTATTAAATCTAATGTGTATTAATATCCTAATTAATGATAATTATGATTCTTTAGAGATTCCAAATCAAGGCACATCAACCACAACTGAATGTATGGAGACTGACCGAGGTGAATAAATGTTTGTGTGGTTTCCAAGTGATCTGTGCACAGTAAACATTCTGCAAAGTCCATTAGACATCAGTCTCCTTCAGGATTCAATTCAGCTGCTGGATCCTGAAGGACAGATGAAGCTGTGGACTGACAAAGGAGATCCTCACAGACAGACAGCACACAAACTATGAGGCTACACACACACACACACACACACACACATACATACACACACTCACACACACAAACACACGCACGCACGCACACACACACACACACACACACACACACCTACATACACACACTCACACACACAAACACACGCATGCACGCACACACACACACACACACACACACACACACACATACATACACACACTCACACATACAAACACATGCATGCACGCACTCACACACATCATACATACACACACTCATACACACACGCATGCACACACACACACATACATACACACACTCACACACACAAACACACGCACACACACACACACACACACTTAGGATGATTATCAATGTACTGAACAGAAGTGAAGGAGTTGCTGATGGCGGCTCACTAAGAGAACGACTCTGACTCTGCAGCTGCAGCTCCGCCTCCCGCCTCCCTTACCTCAAACTTTACTTTTTCTTTTTCCCTCTCTCCCTCCCTCCGTCTCTCTCTCCATCTCTCCCTCCCTCCCTCCCTCCCTGTGTCCCTCAATCCTTCCCTCCCTCCCCCATGGCCTCTCAGAGGCTGCCACTCTTCCAGGCGGACGACCTGCGTCTGACTGCAATTACGGCCAATTTCACAGCGATGCCATGGTGCGCCAAGCCATGTTTCCCGGGTAATTGACAGATAACATATTTCATGATTAAGATAAGAGGTATGTCATTTAAACAGATTTATGTAGAGCCAAATGATTTGCCAATTTAAACACAGCCATGGCGCAAATAATCCCTCAGACGGAGAAACGAAAGAGAGAGAGAGAGAGAGAGAGAGAGACAAAGAAAGAGAAAGTGAGAAAGACAGACAGAGAGAAAGAGAGAGAGAGTGAAAGAGAGAGAGAGTGAAAAAAAAAAACAGCACTGGAATAAGAGAGATGCTTTAAACGGCTAGACGGACAGAGAGAGAGAAACACTTCACTGAGATGAAAGCCAAATGGTCTGAGGATAGGGGTCATGTTGTGGCCAGTGCCTCCCTAATGGCAAGTAAGAAAGTGACTCCAGTGCACACACACACACACACACACACACACACACACACACACACCATCTCTCTCCTCACTAACACTGCCCCCCTATGGAGTTGAGCGATTTCTCCTTTCATTGTGACGGGTGAACACATATTGAGATCAAGAGACTGCAAATAATTAATCAGTAATTCCTTCTCATGCCATGAAAGACATATTGAAAGAGACTTTCTGAATTCAGTAAGGGTGGGGGGGGGGGGGTGTGTGTGTGTGTGTGGGGGGGGGGGGGTACTATAACTTGGGATGAGAGGAGACTACAGAAACGATAAAGTGACTATTATTTAACCGTACCGATGCCAATACAAAGATGGTCACAGAAGAAATAAACACAGTGTTGTTATATGACTATTTGTCAGCTAAAGAGGCGCTGGGGAAAGTCTGCTTCACTTCTGCAGGGTTGGCCTGGTGCAGGAGCTAAAACAAGTGGAGTGAAGCCTGCTGGTGGGAGACTGCAGCCAAATGAGAGACACGTTGGCACTGCCAGCTGTGACGAGGCCAGGCCGACAAAGAAAAACAGTTTGTGGCCTTTAAAGATTCTTTTGGCTTTGAGAATGTGCAATTCAAGAATCACACACACACACACACACACACCACACACACACACACACACACACACACACTCCATGTGTCTGTCAGAGACACAATGGCATGCACTCCTGGGTGAAGCACCACTGCACTGATATCTGCCTTGCCCTCTTCTTCTCTTCACTGCCTGGCAGCCTACCGCACTGTGCTTATTTAAGGCCGCTGATTGAAGTGGTGTTAACCACACACACACACACACACACACACACACACACACACACACACACAATCACTGTTGCACACACACACACAGACACACACACATGCACAAACACACACACACACACACACACACACAATCACTCATGCACACACACACAGACACACACACACGCACAAACACACACACACACACACACACACACACACGGATGCACACACACACCACAGGGATGGCGTCCACATGCAGACAGTCATCTGTCATCTATATTCTATATGTAAACGGATGTGGAAACACACAATCACACAGCAACACTAGACAGAAAAACAAACACATACACACACAAACACACACACACACACACACACACACACACTCACCAGTCAGTCCATGACTTTTCTCTTTCGCCTTTTTAGTTCCAAGTTAATCCTTCCCATGTACAAGTGACACGCAGTGGCAGCTTGCTCTTGCAGATAGGAGAATTACGTGGGTTTTAAACAGCTAAATAAATAATTATGTGTGTGTAAATTCCTCAAAAAGGATTTGTATTAATGTGTATTTTTTTCTCTTCATCGTCTTGATGTTGGTTGAAATGTTTCAAGAGCAGAGAAAACAAGGCTTCCAGCTAAGGTTTGCGCCCCCCCCCCAAAAAAAAAAAAAACAACCACAAAAACACACAAAAACATAAAAACAAAGTAAACAGCAGACTCAACAGAGAAAGCGACGTAAATCAGGTTAGCGTAGGCCTATTTATAGGCTGGGAGGAAGCGATTAGGACAATGATAGGAGTGATGGATATGCTTTCTGTGACAGAGCTTTGCCTACAAATCCCAGCACCCCTTAGCATCTATTAGCATAATCCGCTCACATTATCAGACACTCACACAACACTCCCAGTGTCACACACACACATGCGCGCGTGCACACAGACATGCAAACACACACACACACACGTAAATATTCAAGCTTATTTACTTATGCATGGAAGCACCCACATACATGATATGAAGAAGTACACACACACACACACACACCACACACACACACACACACACACACACACTCAGTGAGGCTGAAGTGCAGGTAGTGGGAGTGTGGGGAGTGTTGGGAGACTGCCGACAGGTGTACAGGTGGACTCCTCAGGGTTTGGTGCACACACACACCCTGAAGGATTGTTCAAGATATACACACAAACACATATCCAGCATATCCGTCGCTCTCTTCATTTCTTAGTGAGTGTGACCGTGTGTGTGAGACAAAGACAGCCAGACAGCGACACAGACAACCACACACACAGATGGAGGGAGAGAGAAAAAAAACAAACGAGTGTAGGAGTGAGTGAGAGTGTGAGGGTCCCTGACAGATGGATAGGAAAGCAGTGTTCTGTATGCATGTTATGGGTGTGTTGTGTGTGTGTGTGTGTGTGTGTTCTGTGAGCGCTAAAGCTGCATGAATGATGTGAGCTCATCAGGACCTAATAGGTTTGAAGCCTAATCTCCCTACCCTTGTCTCCTACACACACAGACATACACACACACACGCACATGCACACACACACGCACACGCATACACACACACACACACACACACACACACACCGTCTCAGATGCTGAAGAAACAGAAGAAGTCACACGTCACGGAGCCTGGCAATGCCAATCACGCTTCAAAGCCAGCCCAACTTTAGGTAAACACACTACTGCACTGGTGCTCACTGATAAGCCACTTTGGGCTACAAGCAAGCAGAGAGACAGAGAGAGAGAGAGAGAGAAGGAGAGGGAAAGAGGGAAAGGAGGGAGAGAGGGAGGGAGAGAGGGAGGCTTGCTTACTTCAGTCTGAGAAAAGCCAACTTTGTTTGTTTGCTGTGATTGAGTTGGTGCTCAGTTGGGCTTGCGCTAAGGTTGTTTGGTAGAACAAACAGCCACAGCCACCCTCTATGCATCAGGAAAAATGCAAAAGTGAGAGCGAGAGAAACAGAGAGAGAGAGCGAGAGAAACAAAGAGAGAAAGAAATAGAGAAAGACAAAGAAAGAAAGAAAGAGAGATGGACAGAGAGAGAGAGAGAGAAGAGAAAGAGATGTAGTGACAGAAAGAAAGAAAGATGGACAGAGAAAGAAAGAAAGATGTTCAGAGAGAGAGAGAGAGAGAAAGAGCAAGAGACCAGAGGTAGTTGGACTGAGCGTAAACAGGGCCCACAGTAGTTGTGAGGGGGATCAATATGCCGTGACCAGATCAATGGGCAGCAGAACAGCGGCTCCAAATCAAGGCTCCCTCCCCCCGCAGGACTCTCCTGCTCACGCTCAGTCCAGAGCCCCGAGCTTCCCTGTGGGCACCCACAGTCCCTCCTCCGCTCACTAACAGTGTGTCAGCTACACACTCTCACACACACACAGATACACATACTCTCACACACACACAAACACACACAACCCTCCCATAAATATACGCATGGACACATTCAGACAGACAGACAGACACGCACACACACACAGATACATACACAACACACACACGGGCCCTCACACAGAGAGACACTTATTCTG
>PYXC01000046.1:2400000-2410000 GCA_015244755.2 Tenualosa ilisha | reverse complement strand
TTTGCCGGCCGACAGCTCATTAGGCACAGGTATTACTGCCGAGTGTTTACCTGTCTCCAGGCGGCCTCCCTGCACTCTCTCTCTCTCTCTTTCTCTCTCTCTCTGTCTGTCTGTCTCTCTCTCTCGCTCGCTTACCTCCATTAGTTGAGATTCCAATCAGGAGGCTGGGAAGGCCCCGCGGAGGCCCTCCAGTCGGCGAATAATAAACTCATAAACGCCTCTCTGCCTCGCGGCCTGTCCAGCCCCTGCCATTTGCATTCCTGCCTCCCATTGTCTTTCCTCAGAGGTCTGTGAGCGTGTCACAGAGATTGGTGTGTGTGTGTGTGTGTGTGTGTGTGTGTGTGGGAGGGTTGGGTGTGTGACTGTAGGTGAACTTGTGATGGACACATGAATGGGTCAGACTGTCTCCGAAATCTGTCCCACACCAATCCCACCCCCCCGCCTACACTCACACACCACCACACTCACACCACATACACACCCACACCACACACACATACACACACACACACACTCTCACACACACATACACACACACACACTCACACACACACACGCGCACACTTACATACACATACACACACACACACACACACACACACACACACACACACACACATACACACACACACACACACACACACACATCCCAGTCCCCTCCATCTCTCTCCAGTGTGGCGCCCCTCTGCCTCTGTTCAGCGGCCCAGTCGAGCGCACCTCTCAACGGGAGCTAATCATCCCATTGGCACAGATCATAAAGAGCTCCAACCCGGCCTCGTCAAACTGTGAATATGCTCCCTCATTAAGACCCCCCCTCTCTCTCCACCCTACGCACCCACACACACACGCACACACGAACATACACCCTCTTCTACCAACTCACACACACACACATCCTCCTCTACCCTCCTCTACCACCCACCACCCACCCACAACCCTGCAAGCAGACAGATGGACAAAAAATAACACCTGCAAGCTTTAACTGCCAGCATGAGCAGCAAGGAGAGAGAGAGACAGAATGAGAGAAAGAGAGAGAGAGGGAGAGAGAGAGAGAGAGAATAATGAGTGATCCAAAAGGACAGAAGGAAGGAAATGATGGTAGGAGTGTGTGTGTGTGTGTGTATGTTTATGTACATGTGCGTGCGTGTGCACATGTGCACATGTATGTGTGTGTGTGTGTGTGTTATTTTGGCATGCATGCAATTTAATTTCTAGTAATTTCTTGAATGTGGAGATTGTGTGTGTACATGCTCCATGCCTGCAGGGATATTTGTGTACACTTTGTCACGCTGATAATGAATGTGGAATTGAGAAGGAAATGAAACTGGCATTGCAAGAAAGAAAACAAAATGAGGCTGAGAGACACGCACATGAGATTTCAGGAGCAGAGGAAGGAGAACGCAAAGTCCCACATATAAAGGCATTTCCATATTAACATACGTCCACAGAATCCGCCTGTGCTGTACGCATGGGCTGGATATCCATATCCATACGCTCAGACACTTCCTCGCTGACTGTTACTTTTGTTATTTTAAATCAATATTTTCGTTATGGTGGAGTATGTCAAACAATATTTTGCCAAGTGTCCTACGCCCAAGGGGACAGAGATGGAGGAGACAAGAAGGAAGGACAGTGACAGAGAGAGAGAGAGAGAGAGAGAGAGAGAGGATAGATGGAAAGAGAAAGAGAAAGAAATGAACAGCAGAGCTGGAAAAGGCTACCTGTCAGAATCAGACTGGCGTGGTGATTGGTGATGCGTGAGATTCAAGCCGAGTGAATAAATGATTACCCACAACACCCTCTGACACCTTCTGTATGTGTGTGTGTGTGTGTGTGTGTGTGTGTGTGTGTGCACATCACTTTCCATAAATCCATCTGGTGTCTGCTATGTTCCATCCCAGCCCACTACACTGCCCCCTCTCTGGTCCCTTTTCTTCAACTCTCTCCCTCTCTCCTTCCATCTCTCTCCTTCTTTCTCTCTGTCTCTCTCTCTATCCCCCTTTCACATTGTCTTTTGCACTCTCCTCCTTTCCCTCTCTCTTTCTTTCTTTCTTTCTTTCTTTCTTCTTCCCTCTCTCACATTATCTTCCTCTCTTTCTTCCTCTCTCCCTCCCTCCCTCACCCTTCTACTTTTTCTCTCTGTCCTCTGTCCAACATCCTCTTCTGGTGTTCTAAGCACGGAACTCTGGGCTCAGTTCCACGCTGTGTGTCCCTGTCCTGCACCGCCGCACCAACACCGCAGCGCAGTGCAGGTCTCTGCTGTTGTGTGCTAGGCCTATCGATCTGGATCAGCAGGAGCAGCGTGGGGACCTGGGACAGAGTACTCGGGAACAGTCACACGCTCCCCCGCAGTACACACTTGTGCACACACACACACACACACACACACACACACCTCTGCCCTGGCTCAGTTCAAGCAATGAGGACTGGGGCCCCAACTCAGCCAGCGTGCCCAATTTACAGAGACACACCAAACAAAGAGAAGGCCTGGAACAACGTGCCTCATCGATCCGCCATCCCCAGCCCTCCATAACGGAGCTGGCACACACACGTGCACACACACACACATACACTCACACACAAAGCTCTCCAACTTTTGCCATCAGTGTAGTTTTGTCCAAGTTTTTTGATTCCCGAGTGCATGTTTGCTCACTCAAACAAGCAGAAAGATAATTGACGGCTGTGAACGCGATCGTTCACAGCTCTGTTGACAGCCGAACGCGACTCTACACAAACTCACACACACACTCAAACACACATTTCATTATCCGTAACTGTGCTTCTCCCTCTGAGGTAAATGTGACTAATTATTCCACAAAGAAAGCAGTGATTCCAGACGAGTGGGGAGCGGGCGGACTGTCGCCTGACGGCGCGTCACATTTGAGGTCCGCCGATAACCGCAGATGAATGGGGGAGATTAAATGGAAGCTCTCAGAAGAAATGTCCATCCTTCTCCGAATTCCAAGAGCGCGTGATTAACTTATGCTCTGGCATAGCAAAAACAACAGGAGTTGTGTAAACAGATTTGCTAATCTTTCAATGCCAGCAGGGAAACAGGAAATATCGTGATTAGCTTTCTCCATATCTGCTAGCAAGCTTCTGATCCTCTCATGAGAGAGATCGAGAGAGAGAGAGAGAGAGACAGACAAGAGAGAGAGGGACAGAGAAAGAGGAGGGGAGGAGAAGAGGATGAAGGAATAAGATATTGCTGATTAGAGAGCAGTGAGAGACGACGGAGTGATGTAGAGAGAAAAATAAGAGAAATGTTAAGCTCCCACAGATAAGACAAAGAAAGAGAGAGAGAGAGAGAGAGAGAGAGAGGATAGAAATATTGGAAGAGAGGACTGCAAAATATAGGGGGGAAAGAGAGCAAAAGAGAGAGAGGGAGAGAGAGAGAAAAAGAGAGAGAGGAGAGAGAGACAGAGAGAGAGAGAGAGGAGAAGTAGAAAAAGAGAATGATGAGAAAGTGAGAGATGGCCTAGCTGGTAGCTCTGGTATTTTCTTCTGAATTATAACATACACCCAATTTAGTCTCATTAGCGGTTAAATTAGCTGGCAAATGTGCTCATATCCCATGTCCCTGCAAGGAAAATAAAGATCCAGCACTCAGATGATGCAACAGCGCTAGACCTGTCTGCTGACCACTGCGAGGGAAACACACACTCACCCATACACAGTGGTACACATACGCACACATATGAACACACACACACATGCACACACAAACACACACACAGACACACACTAGGCTACACTCGCACACACACACACACACACACACACACACACCACACACACACACACGGACTGCCATCCAAAAGAATAATTTAATTACAAGGTGAAATGAGCAGAGGATTAATCAAGCTGTTGACAGTCTGTATGCCAGCGACTGGCGTGGAGGGCACACCAATGGGGATGGTGCCCGGGTTGGGTGACTCCCTGCTGCCACTGGCTGCTTTCTCCTCAAGGGTGCAACCAAATGTTTTTTCGTCTTTTTTTCTGTCCGTTCTTTTTATTGAAAAGCGTCAGATGTGTGTTTTCATCACGGTCGTGCCTCTGTGAGAGGAGCCAGATAACAAGAGAAGAGCTGAGTGAAGAAGCCTCGGGCCTGGCTTCCAGCACCACCAAACACAAGAGCACACACACACACACACGCACGCACACACACAGACGCACATGCACACACACTCACACTCACACACACACACACACACACACACACACACATAGGCAATTGCATGGTGTGTTACATAAACAGAGGCCATGTCCTGCTTGTTGAACCTGAGTTGAGTCTTTTCATCTAGCCCTTGTGTTGTATTGTATATACATGAATTCTCCCCAAGGCTGACAGCAGGCCGTGGGCCCCAGAGCAAATGTGTGTGTGTGTGGGGGGGGTGTGTGGGTGTGTGTGTGTGGGTATGTGTGTGTGTGTTTGTGGTGAGTATGTGTGTGTGTGTGTGTGTGTGTGTGTGTGTGTGTGGTGTGTGTGTGTGTGTGTGTGTGTGCACGACATAGCCACAAAGCAGGCGCGAGTGAGTCGAGTGCGTTAGCAAGTGAGCTAAAACCCACTTGCTAGCATGTCTCATAAGGCGTCAGAGGGGAGGTTTAGTAACGTACTTGCTGCTCGGCCGGCTATCGACCAGCTGGCTACCATTACACTGGGAAAGCAGCAGCTCTGAAAGAGGAGGACAGGGTGGCAAACAGAGGGTGTGTAGAAGATCCTCCTGCTTGAGGGGGTTGAGGAAGGCCACAGAGATTTATATAGACTCATCACCTAAAAAGTCCTCCCATAGAAAATGTATCGTAACGCAAAAGATGGCAGAGCTGAGAAACTGGAGGTCCTGCCCTGCAGTGAAAGTAGCCAATCACACTGTTGGACACGGTATGAGTGATGGTTAACCTTTTGTTTACTATCTTAGTCACCATGGTGATAACCATGCCGCACATGTTGGTGTAGGCGTAGTGAGCAAATTGCCGTTTTAAATCATGTTTTTTTTTCATCTTTATCTGAATGATCTATGGATTGACATTGTTCAGTTCAGACTTAAACAAATCTTTCGCACAATACACTTTTTAAGTCAGTACGACCTGGCGTTTTCTCCTAGATATCTCCTGGTCTTGTTAATCCCAAACAGCTACCCAAAGACGTTCCAAGATGCTGACCGAGTGAAGGAACTTGCCTTAAAGGACTTTGGGAAGGCTGCTCTCTCCCACCCTGGTGCTTTGTGTAAATGCTACTATAGGTACACCAGGTGTGTGCGCTGCCACAAGACAACCCCCCGGGAGTTGGAGAGAAATGCTACGTGTGCAGCCTATGCATTTAAGCACCTGCAGATGCTAACAGAATGCTAAATGCTGATGTGTGTAGCCTACATGAAGCTCCTGACTAAAGCATAATTCTTTTTGTCTGGCTGACTGGTCTGCAAATGAGAGATTCTACACAATGCCTTCATCAACAATAAAAGCCTCTGGAAAGGAACAAGTTCTGTAACACTTATTTATTTGGTTGTTTTTGTGTGTCTGTGTAGTTTACTGCTCCACCCATAACACAGTCCAGAGAGCTTTTTTATGGGCGTCTCTGCCCCGCAGCACCCCTGGAGTCTGGTTGTGAGCTACAGCCCAAAGATGATTTGGGTGGGAGGACACTGGGTGGGAACTCCTCATGCTTTTGCTCCTGGCTCACAGACAAACACCCACCCACCCACACACACACACACACACAAAAACTCCTTGGGCCCTATCATGCCGCGGCGCACTGTGCATTCGCGACATGCGCATGGTGTCATTGCTATTCTGTGCCAGCGCATCGTTCATTTTTTCCGGCAAAAAATCACGTTGTCTAGATAGCAGATGACACTGCGCCGTCATGGGTGTGTCAGCGAAAAGAAGAAGTGTGGTCTGGCGCAAAGCGTGCCAGATGCTATTATAAGGACGCAAAAATTAAATCCGCCAGTGACCAACAAAACCCTGGTCTGTCGTCAGTTGCACGTTGCTGAAAAGCTATTTTAGGGGCTTTGGGATATGAAAGCGTGCACAATGCGCGAACACCCTGCTTCTCTCATCAGCAGGAGCGCGCAGCAGGACTTATACAAAAGTTTTTCATGTGGAGAAAAAAATTATGGAGTCCCTGGAAATATGAAATATAAATGTACATCACATATATCACAATATTTATTAATTTGCGTTGAAAGCTTTTGTTTCCCCCGTCTTCTAACATCGTTGAACCGCTTTCGGCATTGTTCGGATGTTCTTTTTTTTGCCAAAGGTGGAGGACACAACTGAGGATATTTCCTCCCATACTTCCTTGACCCGTGGAGGTTTGGGGGAATTCTTTCCATCCCCAGAGATAACCTGTTCACGCGCTTTTACTTCATGCACTAGCAGATCGATCTCCTCCATCGAAAAACACTCCAGTCTTCCGGGTAAATTCGCCATCGTAATAGCAACACACCATGGAAAATGCGCCGCTGGCTTTTAAAGGGAATGAGAGTATAAATCCTGATTGGTTAATTGTATGTTACGCCCAAAACACACCCATGACTAATGAAGTACTTTAAGACCAACCCTTTTGAACCATGCGCCTGGCGCAATGTTTGCTTTTCCCGCCGTCAAAATACCAAATTGTGTCGGGCACGCCCCCAAAGCAACTTGCACGACAGACTTTAGACAATGCGCATATGATCATCAAAATAGAGCCCCTTATGTTAGTCTGCCTTATTCTCTGCTATTGAAACCTCCTAGACAGATTAGTTTTTAAGTCTGTTTTGTCTGTTTAATAACTTTTCCCAGCTTCAACACACATACACCCACACACACACACACATACACCAAAGGAGAAAGAAAAAAACACTTGCGTGTGATAAAAAAGTAAAAAAAAGGAGAAAGAAAAAAATGTGTGTGTGTGTGAATGTGTGTCAGTACCTGATAGTCTGCTGCAGGAAGATGTCAGGGTCCTTGGCCATGAAGGAGCAGACGGTGTGCCCGGCGGGGACACCCTCCTGCAGGCGGATGTACTTGGGGTTGGTGATGAAGGCGGGCGGCTCGTTGACATCCTCCACGGAGATGGTGATGCCCGCCGTGTGCTGCTGTGATGACTGAATGTTGCTGGCCAGCGGCACCTGGTTGAACACGGCCACGTTGAGCATGAAGGCACGGTTCTGCTCAAAGTCTACCGGCTGCAGAGGGATACAGAGAGAGAGAGAGAGAGAGATAGAGAGAGAGACAGAGCGAGGAAGGATATGGAAAGGTGTGAAAAACCAAACCAAACAAACTTTGTGAAAGAACAGAGCAGAGAAGAAACCCAACAAGTAGCAACGCTGTGTATCAACTCCAGACTCAACACACAGCGACGGGGCAACTCCAGACGCGACACACTGTGACGGAGGGCAACTTTATGCTCATCTTCTCTCCTTCCTTTAATTGATGTTGCTTCCATTCCCCTCTCGTCCTCCAGAACCGAGTGGCTCTTTGACCCAAACAGGACAGGCTGGGACCTGCATCCGTGTTCCTGACAATAATAACCCAGCTGTGTGTGTGTGTGTGTGTGTGACACGCAGAGGAATAGGATGTGACACGGAAGAATCTCAGCATAACCTACCTGTAATTGGCATTTTGATAATGAGTAAGGGCGACAGCATCTAAAGTATGCATGCACCACATTCATGGCCTCATTGTATATGTGTGTGTGTGTGTGTGTGTGTATGTGTGTATGTGTGTTCGTACATGCTTGCACGTGTGTGTGTGTGTGTGTGTATCGATCCATGTGTGTGCTTGTGGTTGAGTGAATGTGAGTGTGTGTATGTGTGTGCATGTGCGTTGTGAGTATGTGCGTGCGCATGCACGTGTGTGTGTGTGTGTGTGTGTCTGTGTGTGATTTCTGTGAGGTCAAGGGATGGCACGGTTCAGCAGGGGCTCTACAGGCGTTGCGTGCCATTCGGGCGTAAAGCGGAGACGACAGCTCATCACGGCCGCTCGGCCTTAATGAAGACGCCGTGGCAACAAGTTCAAAAGGAAACAAACACGCAGCGGTGGCGTGACAGCGAGGCAGGACCAATTATCTGGGGACTGATTCAAATGCTCAGGGCGAGATGATGAGGCCACTGAAAGCATGCCTATGTGTGTGTGTGTATGTGTGTGTGTGTGTATGTGTATACAGTATGTGTGTGTATGTGTGAGTATGTATGTGTGCATGTGTGTGTGCGTGCGTGCGTGTGTATGTGTGCGTGTGTATATGTGTATATATGTGTGTATGTGTGAGTATATGTGTGTGCGTGTGTGTGTGTGTGTGTTTGTGTGTGAGTATGTGTGTGTGTGCATGTGTGCGTGTGTGTGTGTTTGTGTGTGTGCATATTTGTGTATGTGTGTTTGTGCGTGTGTGTGTGTGTGTGTGATTATGTGTGTGATTATGTGTGTGTGTTTGTGTGTGAGTGTGTGTGCATATTTGCATATGTGTGTTTGTGCATGTGTGTGTGTGTGTGTGTATGTGAGCACTCACTCGTAATTCAATTTAAGTTTTAATGTAAGGATTTCCAACAAAAATGGGAAGCCCATCTTCCCAGTGCATTCATACAGTATTAGTGTGCTTGAGTATAACCCTATTAGAAATAAAACCCTTAATAACAATAATAATAATAATAACAATAATAACAACAACAACAACAACAATAATAATAATAATAATAATAATAATCATATAAATGTATATAGCGGCTTTCAGGAAACCCAAGGCCACTTTCCATAGGGGTAGGGCTAAGGAAGGGGAGGTTGCATTCTCAGAGTCAGTTCAGCATGGCAAGAGGAACGGTAGCAAGATGGCGGCTAATAAAAGAAGTGAATGTTTAAGGATAAGAGATTGGAGAAAGAGAAGAGCAAGGGAAGAGAAACAGAGCGACGGAGAACCATTAAAACTGACTTCTGTCTTCCAGCATCAGCTAACACCTTGAAACACTGTTTCCATGAGCACAACCTTGGGCCATGTTATGCTCTCTATGTTTATGTGGTGCTGGAGCTCAGCTCTTTCATTGCTGTTAGCTCTTGGACAAACACGCACTGAAGTCTAGTGTGTGGGCAGCCTTGGATGGTGTGGACTTGACTGTGTTGTATTATGACAGAGCCAGAGGACCAGTCTGAATGAAATGTTCTTACAAAACCATTCTGCTTTCTATGTAGCTGTGTGAAAATGTGTGTGTGTGCGTATGTGTACAGTATACTGCATATACACACACAGTGTGTGTGCTTTTATGTGTGCCTGTGTGTGTATAATTGAGAGAGGGAAGAGAAGAGGGAAGCGTATATTGATGTATGCGTGTAACGTGTATATGTTGATGTGTGTGTGTTTGTGTATATGTTTTGTGTTGTGTGTATGTCAGGCACAAATAGCGTAAGTGTATGTGTGAGAATGTGTAACCCCCCCCACCCCTCCCACACACACACACTCTGACTCTTGCCATGCATTTATTTCTAATGATTTATTTATTTATTTATCTGTTTATTTCTTTAGAAGCTAAACAGGCATGATCTAATCCATCTCTCCTCCTCTGTCCCTGGGGGAAAGCGGTGCTGTGTCTCATCCATGATCTTTTATTAACCTCCCCGGGGTTGTTCCAACGCACCGCGCCACTCTGCGGCATGCTAAGCTACCCTACGCCTGGCCGCTCTCGACAGCAGCCTGCCGATTTTCACATCAGTGATGAGGGACGCGGGGCGAGGGGAACGGGGGGGGGCAGGAGGCGAGAGTGTGGGAGAAAGAGAGAGAGAGAAAGAGAAAGAGAGAGGGAGAGAGAGAGGATTAGCTGAGGCTCAGTCATCTAAAGATAATGAACAGAAGAAGCAAAATGCCAGCGCTCTGCCGGTGGCGCCTCTCCAGTGCCGGGGGAATTTGACAATCGTTATTGCCATTTGAAAATGTTACCGCTGGATGTGGGCACAGGCTTTTGTTTCTGCACCGCCTGATTTCTTTTCTTTTTTTTCTTTTGGAGTCTGTAGCCACCGCCACCGCTGC
>PYXC01000046.1:2362500-2382500 GCA_015244755.2 Tenualosa ilisha | reverse complement strand
GCTACATTACATTAAAATTCCCACTCGTTGACGTTAACCCTCTAAGCACAAAACTCGCAGAATTGCGACAAGCAACAATATTGATTGAAACGGGCGATGAGGTACTTCAGCTTCTCTTCGAGGAAATTAGCCAAAAATAGTGAACCAGAGGAATGGAAAGTAAGCAGAGTCCAATTGAAAATGGTGCCGTCTACAGTGTCCGAGTAAATTCAAGCAGAAATACAGCAAATGGTAAATGAAAGAGTCATGAATACTTAACTATTGGTTTGTTATTGTTTTATATACTGCATGTTTTATGCAGTATATAAATGGTTATATAAATGATTGATCATACTACTAATTGTGGTATTTGGGAGTGCTTCTCTGCCTAATGTTTTGTGCTTCGCCGACGAGAATTCACAACGCAGTGTTTCTCGCACAAGAGATGGCGATAACATCAGTAAGAGACAGTGATAACAGCAGTAAAAGTTATGGTAATGTTTGCGTGAGAGTTGGTGGACATGTATAGGCAGCTGGACATACATGGAGTGGGGAACCACGAAGAACAGCGCAATGTGTTTGCGGCGTTATCTATCACAAGTAAATTCAAGCAGAACAGTGCATGCCAAATAAAAGGGTCATCAGTAATGTTGGGCTTGATATAGTTTTATAAACTGTACATTTTACTCAGGGAGATAAGGATCATCATCTTAATAACCGTGGTATTTGAAGTGCGTCTCTGCCTAATGTTTGGTGATGCCAGATGGCAACAAGAGTTCACAACGCATAGTGTTTGTTTCTTGCACAAGAGATGGTGATAACATCAGTAAGATATAGTGATAACAGCAGTCAAAGTTATCGTAATGTTTGTATGAGAGTTCGTGGACATGTATAGGCAGCTGGACATAAATGCAGTGGCGAACCGCGAGGAACAGCGTAACTCAAGACTCACGCACTCAAGAACTTAAAGGGCTAGCTGCACTACAATCCATGATTGATTGAGATATTTGAGATGAGAGAGTTGGCTACGATAACTGTTAATTGAACGAGAGCCTGTTACTTGGATGAACTACCTATTCGCCTAAAACTGCCCACAGCTGCAGACCTGGAGCAAGCGTTTCGGTGAGGCTATTTGATGGGGAGTGGGGAGTCAACATTGGTTGCTGACATTGGGATGCCACCAAAGTTTGAAATGTAGCTTGACCTACCCATAAGTTTTTGATGTTTCCCAAACGGACAGGTTGTGTATCTATACAATTTATTAATACAAAAAGTTCGCTCAATTTCAACTAACTGTTCACAGCTTGATGCGTGAGTAGTGATTGATGACAAACAGACAAGTTACAGGAGGGGTAGCTGGCTAGCTGATGTCAATTTGGTCCGTAGGCTAATTACGCAACGGAGAATTTCCCAACCAAATGTTTGCGTGAATAGCCTATAGTCCATAATTTGTTGAGTCTGAATGAAGACAATGCAGTTGTGCTATTAAAACAGCTCTAAGCTATGAGGCACACTAGGTGGATATAGGCTATGGTGGCGTAAACTGGCAGCACTGTTTAGTGGATGAAATTCCCAACCCTCTTTTGGTCTCTTTAGACAACACTGTAGGATTTTTGTAATGTTATGGTTCAGCTAACTATTTGGCAGATGTTTGAAATAGCCTTAGTTATTATTATAAATAGTTCTTCATTTTATACTTTTGTGAACTCATGTAAGCAAACTAAATTGTAAATTGTTTTAGGAGAACATGCATCACAGCAAGCCATGTCATAGAGACCCTGTTGCACAAGCAGTACATTACATCTCCTTGTCAGCAGACAGGCCAGAACTAACTCCCAAATATATAAACCCTGTCAAAGGTAAGTAGAATACTAGAAATAGGAGTCATATATTAAATACATTTTTGCTTGTGATTTGATTTGTTATAATGTGTAATATGCAAGAACCATTGCCAGGGTATGCCGTGGCGTGTGTTTTTGCTTGTGTTTCATGTAAAATGTATTATGGATTACAGAAATATCACAAAAAAAGTTTGCACAGCTCAGCTACTTAAACATTATTGGGTAATGGCCAGTTGAAAATGATAACCCTTCCTGTGTGAGTGGTCTGTCCAAGCCTTTAAAACTGCTTTTTGTTCAACATAGGTCGAGGAGTGTTCAGCCAAAGCTACTTCGAAAAAGGAGATTTTTTAGTTGAATACAAGGGAGAGATCATTTCATTTGATGAATGTCAAAGACGCAAAAAGATCTACCATGATGCCCTTCACGTGTACCTTTTTGAATTTAAGGTCAATGGGAAAAAGTACTGGTAGGTACCTTTTATATCAGTCAGTGGACAGATATGTCATATATGGGAGAGGACAGCTAACACTGATGATTATTCTTTGCACACTGGTAGACTGTGGCAACTAGTTTTTCAGTGTCATTTATCTATGTTTTCTCTTTTATGCCATATCTGTGGAAAGAGAACATAGGCAATGGATAATACAAATAAACTTTCAAACTATTAGTACAGGTCTACTAATGTATTCTTTTAACAAGTTAACAGCTATTAATATATTCCTGTCTGAATGACTATAGTTAAATGTCTTATCTTCAGTATTGATGCTGCAAGAGATGACAACTCCTTTGGCAGATTAGTGAATGATGATCACCTCAATCCAAACAGCCAGATGAAGCGAATTACCGTCAAAGGTAAACCTCACCTGTGCTTATTTGCCATACGGCAAATACAACCAGGAGAAGAAATAACCTACAACTACGGTGATATAGACTGGCCTAGGAGAGAACAGGTGAGAGTGCATTGCAAGGAAAATCTTTTTGACATTTTTGGTGATAGCCACACAAGTACATGTTATAGAAGATTTTTTTCTGAACCAAGCCCTTTGTTCAACATGGCTCTATCATTAAATTAGAACATTCTCGTAATCTACCACTATCGTTTCCACCACTGACAGACAATGTTGTTTTAAGTGTGTGACAAAAAGTCATGACGGCAGTCTCAGGCTGCTTTGGGAAGGTGTGGACAACAAACCTGAGCGGGCCAAGAGGAGAAGTAGAGATGAATCATATGTGCCAAAAAATGGATGTCCTACAGGCCACAGTGAGGGACTGAAATTCTAGCAGAGTAGCACCTTCTCTTTGGCTGATGAAATATCAACTTTGTCTCTCTTTGAATCATCTGCAGCTGTTCTGATTCACATGTAGACAATCTAGTTCAAGTAGCTATGTAGTATACATTGCAAAACCTTGAGAAAGAAGGTAAATGTTCAGACAAGGATGTTATCTATTGCTACATTGGCTGGGAATACAAATGGTATTCGAGAGCTCAGCCTGAATATGATTGCTGATCACTAGAACTACCTTATGTGTAATTGTCACAACACTTATTTAACTGCCACATACATATTTTCTCTAAAACTGACGATTTATATTAATTTCCAGAGTGATGACCTTGCACTGCAGTCCCCAGACAAAGCAGGAGTGAATGCAGAACATGCTACCATGGCTGAATGCTGCAAAGCAGATCTACAGGTAACTGCATTATTGTATTTTTGATTATCAGTATTTGAAACCTAATGGGGTTGTTCCACACAGTGCACTTCCACAAATCCACCATGGCTGCATTTGTTCATGCAACTGGAAACCAGTCAGTAAGTTAAAGTTAGATATAACATATTCTTCCAATATAATGTGGAAGAATGCATTAATCTTTTTGTCATTTATGGTGATAGCCACACAAGTATATGTTACAAGATTTTTTTTTACAAGAATTTAAATTCCGTCTCCATTTAAAGTTCTCCAATTTCTCACTTCAGCCACCTAACCTGATGAGTGGTTGAAGTGAGAAGTTGGAGAACTTTAAATGGAGACGCAGTTTAAGGCTAAATTCTTCTGGTTGTGAAAGCCTTTATTTAGACCTAACCAAAACACACCAAGTGAGGTAGACTGAATGTGTTTATGAAATTGACATACACAATAGTGAAGGTCTAGGGTAAAACCTAGGAGGTGAGAATTTTAACAGGGACGACCTCCTCCTCAGTCCTTTCAGTCATTGTTTCTCCATTACATTGTTGGACCCTGGGAGCATTTCCTGTCAGTGCCATTGCAATCCACCTTAGTTTATTCCGTCCTAATTAAGTTAGAGTTGACTATGATGCTATTTACAAACATGTTGTGTCTCAGTCTGGGTGTCTATATTGAGAAGTTTTAGCTCTTCAAGTTTAAACAAAAAGTTTAAATGAAGGACATTTTTTAAGCTAATGTTCGTATATGTACCCCACACGGTTGACTGACTGTGTGTGTGAAGTTGACTTCAGACAACCAAGTCTGCATTTCTTAAGCTAATGTTCTAATATGTACCCCACACGGTTGACTGACTGTGTGTGTGAAGTTGACTTCAGACAACCAAGGAACTGGTCCCCACACATGACATATACCATAGTCAAGTGTGATTGTAATAGATAGTAGTCATATTAGATGATATTAACCATGGGTTACATTTACAATGGTGGCCACCTCTTTACTTAGATATAGAATATTGCATGTAAATGCTTTTGCACATGTACTGCAATAGGTCTATAAGTCAATGTGATGCTACAAACATGTACACCCTTAACTTAATTATGTTTGTACTCTTGCTTAGGATGATGCTGTTGCTGTTGAGACCCCAAATCAAGGAGAGGACCCCAGCACAGTCGTTGTCGCACATGACGCAATGGTTGAATTCCCTCAAGCAGATCTGAAGGTAACTGAATCAGTGTACTTTCTTTATTCTCCTCTGGAAACAGAATGGAAATGTTCTGTTGCACATATTCTGCCACCACAAATTGAGCTAATGTTTATTCATTTATGAATTGAGTGTTGTTCAGTGAGCTGAGGTTATCCTTAGTACACTGTTGTTTAGACACATTTCATTATTCAGGCTAGATGATCATATTTAGGAGAAGATGGTGAACTTCAAATGGGTAGGCGACTATGTGACGTTGATTTCAATGTAAAAGTTAGCATTTTATAAGCTAATGTTCTAATATGTACCCCACACAGCTTACTGCCTTTGTGTGTGAAGTTGACTTCAGACAACCAAGTTTGCATTTCTTAAGCTAATGTTCTAATATGTACCCCATGCAGTTGACTGACTGTGTGTGTGAAGTTGACTTCAGACAACCAAGGAACTGGTCCCCACACATGACATTTACCATAGTCAAGTGTGATTGTAATAGATAGTAGTCATATTAGATGATATTAACCATGGGTTACATTTACAATGGTGGCCACCTCTTTATTTAGGTATAGAATATTGCATGTATATGCTTTTGCACATGTATTGCAATAGGTCTATAAGTCAATGTGATGCTACGAACATGTCCTCTCTTAACTTAATTATGTTTGTACTCTTGCTTAGGATGATGCTGTTGCTGTTGAGACCCCAAATCAAGGAGAGGACCCCAGCACAGTCGTTGTCGCACATGATGCTGTGGTTGAATTCCCTCAAGCAGATCGTAAGGTAACTGAATCGGTGTACTTTCTTTATTCTCCTCTGGAAACAGAATGGAAATGTTCTGTTGCAGATATTCTGCCACCACAAATTGAGCTAAGGTTTATTCATTAATGAACTGAGTGTTGTTCAGTGAGCTGAGGTAATCCTAGGTATATAGTTCTTTTGACATATTTCATTATTCAGGCTAGATGATCATATTTAGGAGAAGATGGTGAACTTCAAATGGGTAGACGACTATGTGACGTTGATTTCAATGTAAAAGTTAGCATTTTATAAGCTAATGTTCTGATATGTACCCCACACGGTTGACTGACTGTGTGTGTGAAGTTGACTTCAGACAACCAAGTTTGCATTTCTTAAGCTAATGTTCTAATATGTACCCCACACGGTTGACTGTCTGTGTGTGTGAAGTTGACTTCAGACAACCAAGGAACTGGACCCCACACATGACATTTACCATAGTCAAGTGTGATTGTAATAGATAGTAGTCATATTAGATGATATTAACCATGGGTTACATTTACAATGGTGGCCACCTCTAAATTTAGGTATAGAATACTGCATGCATATGCTTTTGCACATGTTTTGCAATAGGTCTATAAGTGAATGTGATGCTACAAACATGTACACCCTTAACTTAATTATGTTTGTACTCTTGCTTAGGATGATGCTGTTGCTGTTGAGACCCCAAATCAAGGAGAGGACCCCAGCACAGTCGTTGTCGCACAAGATGTTGTGGTTGAATTCCCTCAAGCAGATCGTAAGGTAACTGAATCAGTGTACTTTCTTTATTCTCCTCTGGAAACAGAATGGAAATGTTCTGTTACAGATATTCTGCCACCACAAATTGAGCTAAGGTTTATTCATTAATGAACTGAGTGTTGTTCAGTGAGCTGAGGTAATCCTAGGTATATAGTTCTTTTGACATATTTCATTATTCAGGCTAGATGATCATATTTAGGAGAAGATGCTGAACTTCAAATGGGTAGACGACTATGTGACGTTGATTTCGATGTAAAAGTTAGCATTTTATAAGCTAATGTTCTAATATGTACCCCACACAGCTTACTGCCTTTGTGTGTGAAGTTGACTTCAGACAACCAAGTTTGGATTTCTTAAGCTAATGTTCTAATATGTACCCCACACGGTTGACTGATTGTGTGTGTGAAGTTGACTTCAGACAACCAAGGAACTGGACCCCACACATGACATTTACCATAGTCAAGTGTGATTGTAATAGATAGTAGTCATATTAGATGATATTAACCATGGGTTACATTTACAATGGTGGCCACCTCTAAATTTAGGTATAGAATACTGCATGCATATGCTTTTGCACATGTTTTGCAATAGGTCTATAAGTGAATGTGATGCTACAAACATGTACACCCTTAACTTAATTATGTTTGTACTCTTGCTTAGGATGATGCTGTTGCTGTTGAGACCCCAAATCAAGGAGAGGACCCCAGCACAGTCGTTGTCGCACAAGATGTTGTGGTTGAATTCCCTCAAGCAGATCGTAAGGTAACTGAATCAGTGTACTTTCTTTATTCTCCTCTGGAAACAGAATGGAAATGTTCTGTTGCAGATATTCTGCCACCACAAATTGAGCTAAGGTTTATTCATTAATGAACTGAGTGTTGTTTAGTGAGCTGAGGTAATCCTAGGTATATAGTTCTTTTGACATATTTCATTATTCAGGCTAGATGATCATATTAGGAGAAGATGCTGAACTTCAAATGGGTAGACGACTATGTGACGTTGATTTCGATGTAAAAGTTAGCATTTTATAAGCTAATGTTCTAATATGTACCCCACACAGCTTACTGCCTTTGTGTGTGAAGTTGACTTCAGACAACCAAGTTTGCATTTCTTAAGCTAATGTTCTAATATGTACCCCACACGGTTGACTGATTGTGTGTGTGAAGTTGACTTCAGACAACCAAGGAACTGGACCCCACACATGACATTTACCATAGTCAAGTGTGATTGTAATAGATAGTAGTCATATTAGATGATATTAACCATGGGTTACATTTACAATGGTGGCCACCTCTAAATTTAGGTATAGAATACTGCATGCATATGCTTTTGCACATGTATTGCCATAGGTCTATAAGTGAATGTGATGCTACAAACATGTACACCCTTAACTTAATTATGTTTGTACTCTTGCTTAGGATGATGCTGTTGCTGTTGAGACCTCAAATCAAGGAGAGGACCCCAGCACAGTCGTTGTCGCACAAGATGTTGTGGTTGAATTCCCTCAAGCAGATCGTAAGGTAACTGAATCAGTGTACTTTCTTTATTCTCCTCTGAAAACAGAATGGAAATGTTCTGTTGCAGATATTCTGCCACCACAAATTGAGCTAAGGTTTATTCATTAATGAACTGAGTGTTGTTCAGTGAGCTGAGGTAATCCTAGGTATATAGTTCTTTTGACATATTTCATTATTCAGGCTAGATGATCATATTTGGGAGAAGATGCTGAACTTCAAATGGGTAGACGACTATGTGACGTTGATTTCGATGTAAAAGTTAGCATTTTATAAGCTAATGTTCTAATATGTACCCCACACAGCTTACTGCCTTTGTGTGTGAAGTTGACTTCAGACAACCAAGTTTGCATTTCTTAAGCTAATGTTCTAATATGTACCCCACACGGTTGACTGATTGTGTGTGTGAAGTTGACTTCAGACAACCAAGGAACTGGACCCCACACATGACATTTACCATAGTCAAGTGTGATTGTAATAGATAGTAGTCATATTAGATGATATTAACCATGGGTTACATTTACAATGGTGGCCACCTCTAAATTTAGGTATAGAATACTGCATGCATATGCTTTTGCACATGTATTGCCATAGGTCTATAAGTGAATGTGATGCTACAAACATGTACACCCTTAACTTAATTATGTTTGTACTCTTGCTTAGGATGATGCTGTTGCTGTTGAGACCCCAAATCAAGGAGAGGACCCCAGCACAGTCGTTGTCGCACAAGATGTTGTGGTTGAATTCCCTCAAGCAGATCGTAAGGTAACTGAATCAGTGTACTTTCTTTATTCTCCTCTGGAAACAGAATGGAAATGTTCTGTTGCAGATATTCTGCCACCACAAATTGAGCTAAGGTTTATTCATTAATGAACTGAGTGTTGTTCAGTGAGCTGAGGTAATCCTAGGTATATAGTTCTTTTGACATATTTCACTATTCAGGCTAGATGATCATATTTAGGAGAAGATGCTGAACTTCAAATGGGTAGACGACTGTGTGACGTTGATTTCGATGTAAAAGTTAGCATTTTATAAGCTAATGTTCTAATATGTACCCCACACAGCTTACTGCCTTTGTGTGTGAAGTTGACTTCAGACAACCAAGTTTGCATTTCTTAAGCTAATGTTCTAATATGTACCCCACACGGTTGACTGATTGTGTGTGTGAAGTTGACTTCAGACAACCAAGGAACTGCACCCTACACATGACATTTACCATAGTCAAGTGTGATTGTAATAGATAGTAGTCATATTAGATGATATTAACCATGGGTTACATTTACAATGGTGGCCACCTCTAAATTTAGGTATAGAATACTGCATGCATATGCTTTTGCACATGTTTTGCAATAGGTCTATAAGTGAATGTGATGCTACAAACATGTACACCCTTAACTTAATTATGTTTGTACTCTTGCTTAGGATGATGCTGTTGCTGTTGAGACCTCAAATCAAGGAGAGGACCCCAGCACAGTCGTTGTCGCACAAGATGTTGTGGTTGAATTCCCTCAAGCAGATCGTAAGGTAACTGAATCAGTGTACTTTCTTTATTCTCCTCTGGAAACAGAATGGAAATGTTCTGTTGCAGATATTCTGCCACCACAAATTGAGCTAAGGTTTATTCATTAATGAACTGAGTGTTGTTCAGTGAGCTGAGGTAATCCTAGGTATATAGTTCTTTTGACATATTTCATTATTCAGGCTAGATGATCATATTTGGGAGAAGATGCTGAACTTCAAATGGGTAGACGACTATGTGACGTTGATTTCGATGTAAAAGTTAGCATTTTATAAGCTAATGTTCTAATATGTACCCCACACAGCTTACTGCCTTTGTGTGTGAAGTTGACTTCAGACAACCAAGTTTGCATTTCTTAAGCTAATGTTCTAATATGTACCCCACACGGTTGACTGATTGTGTGTGTGAAGTTGACTTCAGACAACCAAGGAACTGGACCCCACACATGACATTTACCATAGTCAAGTGTGATTGTAATAGATAGTAGTCATATTAGATGATATTAACCATGGGTTACATTTACAATGGTGGCCACCTCTAAATTTAGGTATAGAATACTGCATGCATATGCTTTTGCACATGTTTTGCAATAGGTCTATAAGTGAATGTGATGCTACAAACATGTACACCCTTAACTTAATTATGTTTGTACTCTTGCTTAGGATGATGCTGTTGCTGTTGAGACCTCAAATCAAGGAGAGGACCCCAGCACAGTCGTTGTCGCACAAGATGTTGTGGTTGAATTCCCTCAAGCAGATCGTAAGGTAACTGAATCAGTGTACTTTCTTTATTCTCCTCTGGAAACAGAATGGAAATGTTCTGTTGCAGATATTCTGCCACCACAAATTGAGCTAAGGTTTATTCATTAATGAACTGAGTGTTGTTCAGTGAGCTGAGGTAATCCTAGGTATATAGTTCTTTTGACATATTTCATTATTCAGGCTAGATGATCATATTTGGGAGAAGATGCTGAACTTCAAATGGGTAGACGACTATGTGACGTTGATTTCGATGTAAAAGTTAGCATTTTATAAGCTAATGTTCTAGTATGTACCCCACACAGCTTACTGCCTTTGTGTGTGAAGTTGACTTCAGACAACCAAGTTTGCATTTCTTAAGCTAATGTTCTAATATGTACCCCACACGGTTGACTGATTGTGTGTGTGAAGTTGACTTCAGACAACCAAGGAACTGGACCCCACACATGACATTTACCATAGTCAAGTGTGATTGTAATAGATAGTAGTCATATTAGATGATATTAACCATGGGTTACATTTACAATGGTGGCCACCTCTAAATTTAGGTATAGAATACTGCATGCATATGCTTTTGCACATGTATTGCCATAGGTCTATAAGTGAATGTGATGCTACAAACATGTACACCCTTAACTTAATTATGTTTGTACTCTTGCTTAGGATGATGCTGTTGCTGTTGAGACCCCAAATCAAGGAGAGGACCCCAGCACAGTCGTTGTCGCACAAGATGTTGTGGTTGAATTCCCTCAAGCAGATCGTAAGGTAACTGAATCAGTGTACTTTCTTTATTCTCCTCTGGAAACAGAATGGAAATGTTCTGTTGCAGATATTCTGCCACCACAAATTGAGCTAAGGTTTATTCATTAATGAACTGAGTGTTGTTCAGTGA
Organism: Tenualosa ilisha; assembly: GCA_015244755.2. Classification (NCBI taxonomy): domain Eukaryota; kingdom Metazoa; phylum Chordata; class Actinopteri; order Clupeiformes; family Clupeidae; genus Tenualosa; species Tenualosa ilisha. The sequence goes on along the minus strand of PYXC01000046.1, from coordinate 2,371,577 downwards.
GCTGAGGTAATCCTAGGTATATAGTTCTTTTGACATATTTCACTATTCAGGCTAGATGATCATATTTAGGAGAAGATGCTGAACTTCAAATGGGTAGACGACTGTGTGACGTTGATTTCGATGTAAAAGTTAGCATTTTATAAGCTAATGTTCTAATATGTACCCCACACAGCTTACTGCCTTTGTGTGTGAAGTTGACTTCAGACAACCAAGTTTGCATTTCTTAAGCTAATGTTCTAATATGTACCCCACACGGTTGACTGATTGTGTGTGTGAAGTTGACTTCAGACAACCAAGGAACTGCACCCTACACATGACATTTACCATAGTCAAGTGTGATTGTAATAGATAGTAGTCATATTAGATGATATTAACCATGGGTTACATTTACAATGGTGGCCACCTCTAAATTTAGGTATAGAATACTGCATGCATATGCTTTTGCACATGTTTTGCAATAGGTCTATAAGTGAATGTGATGCTACAAACATGTACACCCTTAACTTAATTATGTTTGTACTCTTGCTTAGGATGATGCTGTTGCTGTTGAGACCTCAAATCAAGGAGAGGACCCCAGCACAGTCGTTGTCGCACAAGATGTTGTGGTTGAATTCCCTCAAGCAGATCGTAAGGTAACTGAATCAGTGTACTTTCTTTATTCTCCTCTGGAAACAGAATGGAAATGTTCTGTTGCAGATATTCTGCCACCACAAATTGAGCTAAGGTTTATTCATTAATGAACTGAGTGTTGTTCAGTGAGCTGAGGTAATCCTAGGTATATAGTTCTTTTGACATATTTCATTATTCAGGCTAGATGATCATATTTGGGAGAAGATGCTGAACTTCAAATGGGTAGACGACTATGTGACGTTGATTTCGATGTAAAAGTTAGCATTTTATAAGCTAATGTTCTAATATGTACCCCACACAGCTTACTGCCTTTGTGTGTGAAGTTGACTTCAGACAACCAAGTTTGCATTTCTTAAGCTAATGTTCTAATATGTACCCCACACGGTTGACTGATTGTGTGTGTGAAGTTGACTTCAGACAACCAAGGAACTGGACCCCACACATGACATTTACCATAGTCAAGTGTGATTGTAATAGATAGTAGTCATATTAGATGATATTAACCATGGGTTACATTTACAATGGTGGCCACCTCTAAATTTAGGTATAGAATACTGCATGCATATGCTTTTGCACATGTTTTGCAATAGGTCTATAAGTGAATGTGATGCTACAAACATGTACACCCTTAACTTAATTATGTTTGTACTCTTGCTTAGGATGATGCTGTTGCTGTTGAGACCTCAAATCAAGGAGAGGACCCCAGCACAGTCGTTGTCGCACAAGATGTTGTGGTTGAATTCCCTCAAGCAGATCGTAAGGTAACTGAATCAGTGTACTTTCTTTATTCTCCTCTGGAAACAGAATGGAAATGTTCTGTTGCAGATATTCTGCCACCACAAATTGAGCTAAGGTTTATTCATTAATGAACTGAGTGTTGTTCAGTGAGCTGAGGTAATCCTAGGTATATAGTTCTTTTGACATATTTCATTATTCAGGCTAGATGATCATATTTGGGAGAAGATGCTGAACTTCAAATGGGTAGACGACTATGTGACGTTGATTTCGATGTAAAAGTTAGCATTTTATAAGCTAATGTTCTAGTATGTACCCCACACAGCTTACTGCCTTTGTGTGTGAAGTTGACTTCAGACAACCAAGTTTGCATTTCTTAAGCTAATGTTCTAATATGTACCCCACACGGTTGACTGATTGTGTGTGTGAAGTTGACTTCAGACAACCAAGGAACTGGACCCCACACATGACATTTACCATAGTCAAGTGTGATTGTAATAGATAGTAGTCATATTAGATGATATTAACCATGGGTTACATTTACAATGGTGGCCACCTCTAAATTTAGGTATAGAATACTGCATGCATATGCTTTTGCACATGTTTTGCAATAGGTCTATAAGTGAATGTGATGCTACAAACATGTACACCCTTAACTTAATTATGTTTGTACTCTTGCTTAGGATGATGCTGTTGCTGTTGAGACCTCAAATCAAGGAGAGGACCCCAGCACAGTCGTTGTCGCACAAGATGTTGTGGTTGAATTCCCTCAAGCAGATCGTAAGGTAACTGAATCAGTGTACTTTCTTTATTCTCCTCTGGAAACAGAATGGAAATGTTCTGTTGCAGATATTCTGCCACCACAAATTGAGCTAAGGTTTATTCATTAATGAACTGAGTGTTGTTCAGTGAGCTGAGGTAATCCTAGGTATATAGTTCTTTTGACATATTTCACTATTCAGGCTAGATGATCATATTTAGGAGAAGATGCTGAACTTCAAATGGGTAGACGACTATGTGACGTTGATTTCGATGTAAAAGTTAGCATTTTATAAGCTAATGTTCTAATATGTACCCCACACAGCTTACTGCCTTTGTGTGTGAAGTTGACTTCAGACAACCAAGTTTGCATTTCTTAAGCTAATGTTCTAATATGTACCCCACACGGTTGACTGATTGTGTGTGTGAAGTTGACTTCAGACAACCAAGGAACTGGTCCCCACACATGACATTTACCATAGTCAAGTGTGATTGTAATAGATAGTAATCATATTAGATGATATTAACCATGGGTTACATTTACAATGGTGGCCACCTCTTTATTTAGGTATAGAATATTGCATGTATATGCTTTTGCAAATGTATTGCAATAGGTCTATAAGTGAATGTGATGCTACGAACATGTCCTCTCTTAATTTAATTATGTTTGTACTCTTGCTTAGGATGATGCTGTTGCTGTTGAGACCCCAAATCAAGGAGAGGACCCCAGCACAGTCGTTGTAGCACATGATGCTGTGGTTGAATTCCCTCAAGCAGATCTGAAGGTAACTGAATCAGTGTACTTCCTTTATTCCCCTCTGGAAACAGAATGGAAATGTTCTGTTGCAGATATTCTGCCACCACAAATTGAGCTAAGGTTTATTCTTTAATGAATTGAGTGTTGTTCAGTGAGCTGAGGTTATCCTGGGTACATAGTTGTTTTGACATATTTCATTATTCAGGCTAGATGATCATATTTAGGAGAAGATGGTGAACTTCAAATGGGTACACGAAGATGTGACGTTGATTTCAATGTAAAAGTTAGCATTTTTTAAGCTAATGTTCTGATATGTACCCCACACAGTTGACTGACTGTGTGTGTGAAGTTGACTTCAGACAACCAAGTTTGCATTTCTTAAGCTAATGTTCTAATATGTACCCCACGCGGTTGACTGACTGTGTGTGTGAAGGTGACTTCAGACAACCAAGGAACTGGTCCCCACACATGACATATACCATAGTCAAGTGTGATTGTAATAGATAGTAGTCATATTAGATGATATTAACCATGGGTTACATTTACAATGGTGGCCACCTCTTTATTTAGGTATAAAATATTGCATATAAATCCTTTTGCACATGTTTTGCAATAGGTGTATAAGTCAATGTGATATTACAAACATGTCTTCCCTTCATTTAATTATGTTTGTACTCTTGCCTAGGATGATGCTGTTGAGACCCCAAATCAAGGAGAGGACCCCAGCACAGTCGTTGTCGCACATGATGCTGTGGTTGAATTCCCTCAAGCAGATCGTAAGGTAACTGAATCAGTGTACTTTCTTTATTCTCCTCTGGAAACAGAATGGAAATGTTCTGTTGCAGATATTCTGCCACCAGAAATTGAGCTAAGGTTTACTCATTTATGAATTGAGTGTTGTTCAGTCAGCTATGGTTATCCTGGTACATTGTTCTTTTGACATATTTCATTATTCAAGCTAGATGATCATATTTTGGAGTAGATGGTGAACTTCAAATGGGTAGACGCTAGGGGTGTGCTAAAACATCGATAAGGCGACATCTCGTATTATTTAGTGTTGCGATTGATTGTCGATGTGGTCTCGAGAAGTATCGATCTTTCATGTTAGTATTATGGCTGCATTCATCATCCCTTGGTGAGATGCTTCTTTGGAGGTAGATAGGGGGCGCGTGCTTTGCAAGATTGGCTGTAGAGCTGCAGAAGAAGTACATGCAGATGGCGGAGCAAAGTGATGTGAAGTTAAGAGACATGCCAGCAACATTTAAATCCAAAGTATGGGTTCATTTCGTTGACCACCTCTTACCTTAGGTATAGACTGCTGCATGTATATGTAAATCTTAACAAAAACTTGAGACTATGGCAGTTGTAGGCTACTTTCACGTCAGTGCGCAGTCAACCTTCAGATAAACATAAACAGCTGTCTTTGAACCGGTCTTGTGCATGTTGAACATCTGTGGTAATGACTTTACATTACGTTAACTTAAAAGAGAAAAGAGACCAAAGACTCCATTTACCGCAAGTTAGCCAGTAGTTTGCAGCAGCTGCAGACTCTGTACAAACCATGTATATGTCAAACCATATTCACAGATTTGTGATTTGCTTTGCCTTGTCACCGTCGTTTCCCTGTTATGGTTCTGCAACATTTTCGTGTTTGCTTTGAGTGGAACTATCTACCCTTCGACCATGCAGTCGAGTCTAGCGAATTTCTTTGTCATGCCTTAATTTTGTTAACATTACTGTTAAAAGAGACGCTGCATATTTCCACAACCTTGTTGTTACAAAAAATATATCAGAACTATTTACAAGGTTTCTGGGCAGTCAGTTTATGTTCTTACATTACTGCCTACAAAGTACTGTCTGCTGACGAAGTGCCAATTTTAAAACATTGAAAGATAGGCACAGTACAGACAGGAAATCCTGCCACTGAATTCAAAACGATGTCTTAAGTTATTTACAGAGTCTATACATTGGAATAGGATTTTGGTAAAAGTACCTACAGTGGGCTGCTAAAATACACCGGCAAACAAAACAAAGCGAGTGGACAAACTTGACCAATTACAGCCCTTGTGGTGTGTGTAAGTGAGTGAGTAGGGCTCTGGCGGGTAATGTGACTTATGCGTCTGCATCAAAGTCAAAGTCAGCTTTATTGTCAAAAGCCATATGTACACATAGGATTTGAAATTACAGCACTCCCTAGGCCCACAGTGAACATTAAACATCTTATAAACAATATCAATATAATGACAATAAATGTAGTGAGAAAGCTTAACAATACACACATAGCAAGGACAATATACACATGGCAAAAAGTACAAATAGGCTTGTATATAATACAAATAAGTGAAATACCCAATCCACGGTGTGTAGCGTAATAACGCTCAAATGGTGTCATTTAGGCAGCAGTGTCATTTGTTGTGGTGCAAAAAGAGAAGTGTACATTTAATTACTGTACATCCAATTTAATGTGGAGCAGTAATAGAGGAACTCCATAAAAGTGAGATGTCTGATGAGTTCTTGGGAGGGGAGAGATGTTCCTTAGGTGAGTTTCCCTGGACTGGGACACTTACACCAAGGGCAGCGGGAGAGGGAAGTGGTGAGTGTGGGGGTCAGACCTAAGATGTGCCTTAGGTAAGTTTCCCTGGACTGGGACACTTACACTAAGAGCAGCGGGAGAGGGAAGTGGTGAGTGTGGGGGTCAGGGGGAGAGGGGCAGGGAGGGCAGGGAAAGAGTTCAGCATCCTAACAGCTTGGTGGATGAAGCTGTCTTTCAGTCTGCTGGTTCTGGCCCGGAGGCTCCTCAGTCTCCTTCCTGATGGCAGCAGACTGAAGAGGCTGTTGGATGGGTGGGTTGGATCACCCGCAATGCAGAGGGCTTTGCGAGTGAGGCGGGTGGGGTAGATGTCCTGCAGGGAAGGGAGAGAGACACCCACGATCCTCTCAGCTGCTCTCACTACTCGATGTAGCTTTTTCCGGCAGGACACAGTGCAGGTGCCATACCACACAGTGATGCAGCTGGTGAGGATGCTCTCTATGGTGCCTCTGTAGAAGGTGCTCATGATGGGAGCTGGGGCTTTGGCTCTCCTCAGCTTGCGGAGGAAGTAGAGTCACTGTTGGGCTTTACTGGCCAGTGATGCAGTGTTCTTTGACCAAGAGAGGTCCTCAGAGATGTGCACACCCAGGAACTTGGTGCTGCTTACTCTCTCCACAGCAGCCCCATTAATGGTGAGGGGGGCGTGCTGCGTGTGTGCTCTCCTGAAATCTACGACAATCTCCTTTGTCTTCTCCACGTTCAGGGAGATGTTGTTGTCACTGCACCACTTGACCAGGCGGCTCACCTCGCTCCTGTAGTGTGTCTCATCGTCATTGCTGATGTGACCCAAAACAGTTGTGTCATCCGCAAACTTGATAAAGAGGTTGGAGCTGTGTGACGGAGTGCAGTCGTGGGTCAGCAGAGTGAAGAGGATGGGGCTCAGCACACACCCTTGGGGAGCCCCCGTGTTCAGTGTGATGGGGCTGGAGGTGTTGCTGCCAACCCATACTCCCTGCGGTCTACCTGTCAGGAAATCCAGCAGCCAGTTGCGCATTGAGGTGTTAATTCCCAGCCTTTCTAGTTTGAGTATGAGTTGCTGGTAAACAATTGTGTTAAATGCTGAACTGAAGTCAATAAACAGCATTCTAACATATGAGTCTCTGGTTTCCAGGTGTGTAAGGGCTGAGTGGAGGGCTGTTGAGATTGCATCATCGGTTGAGCGGTTAGACCTGTGTGCAAATTGAAATGGGTCCAGGGTGGAGTGGAGAGATGTCTTAATGTATTGCATGACTAGCCGTTCAAAGCACTTCATGAGTATGGGGGTGAGCGCAACCGGACGGTAGTCGTTGAGGCAGGATGGGGACGACTTCTTTGGCACGGGGATGATGGTGGAGGTTTTGAGGCATGTGGGGATGACAGCCTGGCTCAAAGAAGTGTTGAAAATGTCTGTGAAGACATCTGTGAGTTTCGCAGCACAGTCTCTCAGTACACGACCAGGGATGTTGTTTGGTCCCGGAGCTTTGCGTGCATTGATCCGACAGTGTCCCGACACCAGGTGCTGTTGATAGAAACACAGAGTCCCCCGCCGCGAGTCTTACCCCCTTCGACGAGAGTTCTGTCTGCCCGATAGCATGTTAGCTGGTCGAGTTGTATGGCGCCGTCGGGGATATTATCGTTAAGCCATGTTTCCACGAACACAAGGACACAACTCTCTCTCACTGACTTAAGAGTATTCCGAAGTAAACGTACGTGGTCCAGTTTGTTATCCAGCGAGCGTACATTTGACAGTACGATGGTGGGGATAGCAGGCTTGTGTGGGTTTGCAGCTAGTCTGTTCCGGATGCCTCCGCGCTTACCCCTCCCGGCTGTATGTACGTCCTTGAGGAGGCTCACATGACGAAGACGTCGATGAACAAAAACAATGTTGTTTACACGACAAAACACGCAAAAACACTGTAACGTTGGGACAGAGAGCAGCCGCTGCGTGTGTCCGCACCGCCATCTTCGAAACTACTTGATTAACTGCATGATGAACTACTTGATTAACTGCATGATGAACTGCATGATGAATTATTTTTTAATTTTTTTTTTTTTTACTTCTAATAAATAAATTGCTTAAATTAATCACATGCATTAACATGTTAACATTGACAGCACTATTAATTATATATCATTTTCCCTAATGTATTTACAGAGAAAATTCAGGATGGTGGACAGTATATTGGATGATGAGCCTGAAGGATTGTCTATGACTGGTGGCAAGTACATTTTTATTTTGAAACATTTAATGTCTAATCAATTGCATGACAGTTACATTCCATCTTTAGATGAAAAATGTTAAATGAGTTGTAATTCAGAAGCAAAGGGTCAGTCTAATAAACCTGATTATTTCATTTTATTTTGAAGGAAGTAAAGGTAAAGTCACAGAGACAGACCTCAAGACAAAAAGGGGGACAAGATTGTGTAAAGGTATTTATATCTGACAACCTAGGTGGAGGACAACACAGATTATACTGTAAAAAGGTATGTTTTTCTTTATTTATAAGCCTGGATTTTTTTCCCCATGTAGTACGCAGACCATTCATGAGAAAAATGTGGCCTGATTCACACCGTTGAAAAACATATGATGAGCTTCATTAGGACATGCCGTGTCCCTGTGAAATCTGATTGCGATACCTGCCTGAAATCTGAGCCTTTTCATTTAAAAAGCAAGAGATTGGAAAGCTGTTAAGTTTTATGTAACCACATTGATGCTCTCAAGAAAAAGAAATGAGATTAAAAAACAATACTGTAAAATCTATACTTTAATTTAGGTAAAAATAGAATTAATCCAGAAGTAGTTTTACACTATTTTTGTATTTGTATTATGTTTATTTTTTCAGTATTTTTATTCTGAGAACATCCAAAGGACATTTTGAGCAGTAACTGTGAGCTATTAGGCACTGCCATCCCTTTAAAAATTATTTTGATTTTGTGAAGCAACTGTGATTCAGCTTTTTAGTTTTCATTTTGTGGAGGAAATGGTTCACTATTAGTCACATACATTCATTTACATTTTCAGTATGTAAAGATACTGGGATTAAGGCATGCCATTTCATTATTTACAGTATTCACTGTATATTTGATTTGTGTTTTTTGAATGTTTGTGTGCCATAGTTTTGACCTGCAAAGCACTTTTAAAAACTGCATTTTGTCTTGTGGCAGTTTGAATATATACACAGTCTACCTCATGCAAATCATTTCTTGAATTTGTTTGGAGACCCTTTCAGAGCTCTTAAGATTGAGTAGGTACACTGCTATGTGCCTGTTGTGTTCAAAATAACACTAAAAATATTAAAATCTGTTTTCATTGTTTTATCAGTGTGTATGAGACTATTGTATTCACAGTATTGTTACGCCAAACAGTTTCCTCTTTCTCTTAAATAAACCAAGTGATGCCACTTGGTATATGACTTTGGTAGTATTGCCACACAACTGTGGCTGTAGATGTGGAAAAATAATCAATCATAAGTAAAGTTTATTTGATGTTTGAAGTTGATTTTCATTTGGGGTAGGTGAATAGTTGATTGAGGGGTACTGTTTACCTGGGTTGCGAATAATTGACTCAGGAGGAAGGTTTACATGGAGTGTGTGACTTGTTGACTAGTAGTCACTAGTAGTTACACC
>PYXC01000046.1:2337500-2352500 GCA_015244755.2 Tenualosa ilisha | reverse complement strand
CTTTCCACTGAAACCACTGGGGCTCAAAATTCAAACGGCTTCTCTCTCTCTCTCTCTCTCTCTCTCTCTCTTTCTCACACTTTTCTCTTTCTGCCACGCCACAACCGCTAGTCATGGCTCCCTCACTGGAAGAAAACAGTCAAGGCCACAATCCCAAAATCCACTACCAGGAGCTTGGCACACAGCTCGAGAAACAATGATGGTCGATGTGTGTGTGTGTGTGTGTGAATGTATGTATGCCTAACTGAGTGTGTGTAAACATATCTGTGTATTAAATGTAATCAGTTTTGCTTTGGGTACTTCATTTGGATTAAGTTGAGCATTTATCTCCACCATCAGTGAGCGATTTGAGAGACTGTGCTGTAATCCGGGCCTAACTCTAATCCGGCTAAGATATATATTAGTGTGTGTGTCCCAATGTTACAAGTATGCTTTTAAAATGTGTTTTAAATGTGCATGTTTCTGTATAGATACAGTGTTTGAATTCTGTATGTGAGTGAATCCATTACAAATGTGATTATGAGTTTGAACTAGCAAACACACACACACACACACACACACCACACACACAAACACACACACACAATCTCAACTCAAACATAATAGGCTCTTTGTGATTATTTGGATGCTCTGTTGTTTTAATCAGTATTAGCCATTCCAAATAAATAATCAATTGTGTGTGTGTGTGTGTGTGTGTGTGTGTGTGTGTGTGCGTCTCGAGAGCAGCCCAGGTTAAAGTGTGGTGAGGAGTAACCAACAGCACCGGAGAGAACTCACGGCTCATCAGTCCTCGTCTTCCTCGTCATCGCAGCTCATAAAAGCCGACGGCTGTAAAATTATACCTCACTTCCAGCACGCTACATTTAATTCCCAGTACCACTCACTCCACCCATACCTACAGAAACACACCCGCCTGCCACCTCCCTTCTGAAACCATACCAGCCTTTGAAAAACACCTTCAAATCCATGGGTTTTTTGTTTTTTTTGAATGCAGAGAAATAAAATAGGTTCAAATTCAGCTCAGGTTTCGACTGACTGCCTTTGGGGAAGATCTGAAATGATACTCGCTCAAGCCAGAGGATTTTCAATATTCTGCACAACACTGAGCAAAAAGGAGTAGTTTGATGAGGCGTGAGTGAACCGAGAGGGCGTTGCAGTGGCCGTCCCATCCACCAGGGGTCACTGTGATCTTCAACAGAGACTTTAGCTGAAATGCCTTAGACTTGCACAAGGACCGGTTCCCCCACCTCCACTTACACCCACACCGCCTACCACCACAAACACTCACAGAAAGTTCTCAGCCTCTGTCTCTGTTCTCTTTCAGCACCCCCCTCCACACACACACACACACACACACACCTCCCTTTCCTGCTGCTGTCATCCTCTGTCGCTTCCCTGCTCTTTCCATAAAGGCTTCCGCACACATGCCTTAAGACAACGATGGCGACAATGACGGCACGGAGTGATTCTTTAAGGCCATTTTTACACCTATCCTGGACCCTGTGTAAACACTGTCGTCATGACAGAGGGACGACAAGTCGGGAAGCTGAATGGAATTCTAAAAGGCAAAAAAAAAGCGAGAGAATGTGTTCACTGACGGTGGTTCTTTTCTTTTCTGTTCTTTTTATAGTCTTGAGGATGATAAATAGCAGAGGAAAAAAAAGAGTGTGACTGTGAATAACTGTGGAGAGGAAACAAAAATGGCAACTTAGGAGCAAAGAGGAAGTAGAGAAAAAGAGAATAAAGAATGATAATGAAAAAGAAACTTGTTGAGTTTGCACTTTAAAAAAAGTTTAAACCCAATTATCTTAGCGGCGTATGGAATGAGATAGGTCATTAGTGAACAGAGAACAAAAAGGACAGGGTAAAGGGTGAAAATGCACATGTAATATAATACATACACACACACACACACACACACACACACACCACACACACACACATTTCGTATCCACAGCACTTCTTAGTGCCATGAGGACATATTTCATATTTCATATTTCATCAGATATGATGCAACAGTCTGTGCCTTGACAGAGATCATTATCCCACTACAATCTCCCTGTACCAAAACAACAAGCTCACAAAATAACTTTACTTCCCCAAGATGTCCACAGAACACACACTTCTTAACATACACAAAAGCACGCACACACACACACAAACACACACACACACACACACACACACACACACAGAGACACAGGCACGCACTAACACACAGGAGGTTTAGAAGGGAATCAAGGCGATGAAGTGAGGCAAAGAAGACTGTGGCAAAAAAATGGAGTAAGAAGGAGAGAGAGAGAGAGAGAGAGAGAGAGAGAGAGAGAGAGAGAAAGTGAAAAAGACCAAAATGGGACTGTGAAGAAGTGAATCTCATATAACATTTGCAGAGTTTCTTGGTTAGCTTAAACTAATGAGCATTTATTGTCTAATGCAGTCCATTAACAGTGAGGCCAAGACGAAGCTCACTTCTGGATTGCCTCAGCTTATCATCATGTTGTCTGCCAACAGATGGCTGGGAGGAAAGGTTTTCTTCTTGTTATCTCTCTCTCACGTTTAACTCTAAAAAAATATCACACTGCATCTCACATTTCACTGGGAAAATGGGAATTAAAAGTTCCTCTGTGCACATTCTCATGAGTAACAGCATGCAGTGATAGTCTCTTTTGCCTGCAAGCGTAGACTCAAAATAATTAAGCAGGCAGCTATTACCATAAAACTTAGAATTCTGACACTGGGCCTCTCATGTAAACACACAGTGTACAAAAGTCCTCATTCACCCACTATTCATATGAAGAAATTAGTCCTTAAAGGCACACCAGGCAACATTTTTAGGTTAATTTTGCAGCTTTGCAGTCACTTTTAAGATTAAAGGGTTCATTACAGGGGTGAAGGAAGGCTTTCTCAGCGGCCTCTACAGTAGATGAGGCAGGTTTTTTTTATCACACTTGCAAGATCTTAAATGGCATGATGGAGAAAACCAAACTGACACTGAAAGAAACCTAAATCACATGTATTATCGGCTTGTCAGTCGCAACACACAAAAAACCTGTGGGGGTACTGTAGGGGGTATCTCCAGACACTGTGGGGGTACTGTAGGGGGTATCTCCAGAAACTGTGGGGGTACTGTAGGGGGTATCTCCAGAAACTGTGGGGGTACTGTAGGGGGTATCTCCAGACACTGTGGGGGTACTGTAGGGGGTATCTCCAGAAAAAGCACAGTGTTGTCTGGGATACCTTCAAACCTCACTTATGTAGTTTTCATGGAAATTTTGCATTCATGTTTTCTCATTGGGTATTTAATCATAGATAAAAATGAAATCTAGAATCTATCTATCTATCTATCTATCTATCTATCTATCTATCTATCTATCTATCTAATCTATCTATCTATCTATCTATCTATCTATCTATCTATCTATCAAGGCCCAGTGTTTTAGCATCTGATTCACCATTCTCTGTGGTGTCACTGGACTAAAAAAAGGTTTATAGCTATACTAAGGTCATGGATGACCTGAATCATGATCTGTGTCAACACAAAACACAACTCCAAACCATCATGTTAAGAGCTTTCTGGAAGTGGGTGCTTGATGCAAGACCACAGTTGGGTTTGAGAGGGGGCTTTAGAAACTCTCCCCCCTGCTGTATAGCCCCTACACACACACACACACACACACACACACACACACACACACACACTAATGCTGACTCCATCCCTGACTGTCTATCAACACTGCCCTAAGATCAGGTGGCCAAGGGACCATTCTGGAGCCCCAGGCTCAATGTCAGGGAGCGCGGGTGGAAATCTAGATCCGTGGGGGTTTGAGGTGTGTGTTTTGTCCGCCTGTGGGAGTGTCAGCAAAGGTGTGTGCGTGTCTGTGTGTGTGTGTGTGTTTGGGGGGGGTTATGCGGGTAATCTGAGAGACACTTTTCAGTGCCCCCCCCAGGAAGGCAAAGACCTCTCCTCTAGTTTCCCAGGATCCCTCATTCTTGGGTCTTTCACCTGCTACCTGCTGTGGGCATGGGGCCTGCTCTGCTCCAGGGGTTGAAACACAGCACTAGGTTTGGAGAAAAGAGCTGTGTGTGTGTATGTGTGTGTGTGTGTGTGTGTGTGTGTGGTGTGTGTGTGTGTGTGTGTGCGTGTGTGTGTGCGTGTGTGTGCATGTGCGTGCCCTAATGCATATGTGTGGGGGGAGTGGTATCTGGAGACAATACAACCCTGTGTCTGTAAGACCTGTGCATGGGTCTCCATACGATCCCAATTACACGAGCGGCAAACCAAACTGCCCTTCTTCATATATGCTGTACATAAAGCACACACATATACCCCCTTTTTTCCTTTCTCTCTCTCCTTCCCCCTCTCCCACGTTCATTTTGGTCCCTTCAATCCCATACACTTGTTTCTGCTGATGGCTGATCACACCATTTAGAGTGCCTTTAAAGCTCTGTGTAGTTTCCATTGGCCCAGTGCTGAAGTGCTAATTAGGAGCTAGCAAACATGCTTCTATTTGAGTAGCTGCGGTTAATGAGGGAGTGGGAGACGCCTGGGACGCTCTCAGTCTCTCTCTCTCTCAGCTCCTCCTGATAAAGCCTCTAATCTCGCAGCTGATCACCTCCGTTCTGCCCTCCCCACGGCACGCTCGAGTGCTTCATCACCTCGTCACGTCGTTAACATCTGTGTCCTTTGCTCATTCTCTCTCTTTCCTGATTTATCTCATTTCTTGTCCTTTTTTTGTTCTGTTTTCCTCCATCACTCTTTCTGTCTCCTACCTCTTCCTGTAAACTCTCATGTTGGGTTGAGCTGCTGTGTCTCTCTGTGTCTCTCTCACTCCCTCCACTCCCTCTCTCACTCCCTCCATCTTTCACTCTATTTTCTGAGTTCAATTCAAATATGCTTTATTGGCATGAGAAATGTTGCATTGCCAAAACTCACTCTCTCTCTCTCTCTCTCTCTCTCTCTCTCTCTCATGCTGTTGTTACCTGGCCTGGCGTTCTCTGGTACCGAGCCGTTGTAGACCTGGTTCTGGAACTCGGGCCGATTGTCGTTCATATCGATGACGTTGATGTAGAGGTCGATAGGAGTCTCCACCTGGATGCCATTCATATCCACAGCATGGGCTCTCAGCTGGAGAGAGAGAGAGAGAGAGAGAGAGAGAGAGAGACAGAAAGACAGAGAGAGAGATTGGGGTTATATGTCAAGGCTCATACAGATTACATGTACAGGAAACATCACCAACAGGCAGATAAACATATGGTCTATGTGATGGGACAATAATCTTGGGATAGTAGTCCTTGGATTGGATACCTCAGCACAAACATATGCACCCAATATGTACACTATGAGGGCAGAAAACTGAAAAAAGCCTTGTATGCAGTGAAGCCACACACACATGTATGTACGCACGTGTGTATATACACACACACACACACACACACACACACACACACACACACACACAAAGCATGGGCTGGCGAAAGGCTCAGCCTATACGCACTCTCCCTAGGCTGTCCATAAGCCTGTCTGAATCTGCTTTCTAATAAACAAGGGGCCTCTCCATCTGGGGGGACCGTCTGCATGTACAGTCACACACACACACACACACACACAACATAAACTCACACACAAATACAGTGTACAGACCAAACAGCAAGTATATCATGATGTGTACTTGAGGTCAACACACACACACAACACACACACCACACACACAACACACACACACACACACACACACACACAGAGCTTTGAAGCTCTAACTCAGATGGTCTACTTGAGGCAGCTCTAATGGAATAAAAAGCCCATACTAAATAAAAAATCACCACAATAATAAAACGAAACCCACGCCACATAAAACATCCCATAATACCTCACTTCTTTAGTGGCTGCCTCTTAAAACATGCAATTAATGACCTTTTTGTCAGGAATATGATGTGTCTTTTATGCAGTACTAATAATCAAATCACATTAGAATCTCACAGGAAATGGATTTTCCAAGCCCTCAAATGTATGGGACACAAAACCAGTAAACTGAAAGGACTGCCAGGAATTTAAAGCATCTTAAGATTTCTTTGACCTTGCTCTCTCTCTCTCTCTCTCTCTCTCACACACACACACACAGATACACACTCACATACACACATACACACACCAAACACACACACACTCACGCAAACACACACACACACACTCACGCACACACACGCAAACACACACACCACACACACACACACACACACCACACACACACACACACACACACACACACACAAAGACAACCATACTGAGACACTCTGCTGTTACATTACAACCAGTCACTGTGATGAGTTTTGGATTCCACTACAAAGTTTTGGCATCACATTAGTGTTGAAATCGATACTTCTGAGGAAATACTTCAGCAGGAAGCCTTTGCTCCCGTAACACAATAAATGAAAACAAAATGTTTGAGTAAAGAGCGGAAAATATACATGAACACACAAACGACTCCGACATCTCTCCATAAATAACACTACCTCTGTCTTCGCCTTGAACAATGGCATCGGCAGATGGAAATAGATAGCTGTGATCACAGCAACCGCGAAGATTTCTGAACCAGTGCAGGTATGAGGGTTGAATCGATACCAAATGATTTATTCATCTGAAGCATGATGCCTGTTGCCTATGGAGAATACTATATTAATCAGAATATTCTGGAGAAGGCCGATTTGAGATAACTGCAACAGGCAAGATCAGAAGTTGGAAGCTAATCCATCACTTCATTGAGAACAAAGGGGCTTGTTCACTGGGGTCTCTGAGTCCACGGAGTACATAATGAATGAAAGAGGATCTTCTGGGGGTGAAACAGACACTGTGTGTGTGTGTGTGTGTGTGTGTGTGTGTGTGTGTGTGTGTGTGTGAGAGAGAGAGAGAGAGAGAGAGGTCTCCACGAGACTTGAAACTCCCAGAGTGTCTATATACATAAACGGATACATAAGCTCTCTTCACAGTCCACTAAAACTGACCCTGGGTGCCTCAAGAACCTCCAGGGTTTTTCTCCACTCAATATAACATCAACCCCTGACCATTTCCACCCTCAATATAACATCAACCCCTGACCGTTTCCACCCTGTTTTCCTCCATGAACCCCAGTAAACCCAGCCCTTATCTAGCCCACTACTGACTCTTTTCCTTCCCTTTCCCTGCACTGGACAAGCACTCCCACTGAACCCCTAGCAGTCCCTCTGGGTCCCACCTCAGGACACTCCTTGACTCCACACCAAACGAGCCCTGAACACCAAAAACAAAAAAAGGACTTGAACAATGTGGGAACATTAAGAAGAGGGAGGGTCAGTTTAACATTTTCAGACAAGTCCTCATGATAGCAAAAGTTGAAGTTACAGCCAATACTGAGTTGACAGAAAAAAAATAATAAAAAAAAAGATATGAAGCTCTTGTCAGGTAGCTGGATTTCAGAGTCGGCCTTGTCAGCGGGCCGGTCTCACTGAGGTTACACCTTCAACATATCAGCAAGTTGTGTCTTTACAATGCAGTCTAGACTAGCTGTGGGTGGAAGAGTTTAAAAGTAACACCACCCAGTGCTCCCTGACTGCAGTGGCCTCACTTATATATAATATATAATCCTATATGTTCACCCTGGAGCACACAGAGGACTTGTGAGGAAGACAGGTTGTCTCATAGACCCCTGAGAGACAGGAACGGAGTGAAGAGGAGAAAGGGAGAGAGAGGAAACGCTGAAAGGAAAGGGGGAAGAGAAAGCTTAAGCGCTTGTCAGAGCTGTGGCCTCTGCGGCAGAAAAAGAAAAGAGACTATCGCAGATACCTTACCCTTTCCTTGGCACAGAGCCCCCGCGTCTTCAGTAAACCCACACACATGCACTCACACACACACACACACACACACACACACTCTCTCTCTCACTCTCTTTCATGCACTCTTTCTCTCACTTAACACACACACACACACCTAGTCTCTCTCCTACCTTACAGACACACACAGACACAGACACACACCCACACGCACACACAATTTCTCCGTTACCTTACACACACAGACACACCTAGTCTCTCTCCTACCCTACAGACACACACACACACACACACACACACACATACACACACACAATCTCTCCTTTACCTTACACACACACACACACACACCGATAGATATCCTCTCCACTCCACCACCCGTCCTCCTCTGCCATGAAAATTGCAGCAGCAGGGTCTTGCTGAGGTTAATTTGACTTTACTTTTTCCTGCACATTGTCTGATCCGCCAGTGCACCCAATATCCACGCCGGGCGACGGCCCGGGTGCTCTTGACTGGGTGCTGAGGAAGTTATCGCCCTCACCACTAGGATCTGGGTAATTCAATAACATTACAAGTCAAAGATTACCGCCGCGTTTAAAAAAGAAGCGGAAATGTAATTCGGCGCCGGAATTAAAGTTATTATCTTCAAAAACACGGCCAGGACAGGAGCGGGGGAAGTAATGGTAGGGTGTGTGTGTGGGATAAAAATATAAAAAATAAATAAATCAATAAAAGGAGCAACAAAAAAGTGCACACCGCTGCACACAGACTCCTGTGCCACTTGATGTAGGCCTGTGCATGGAGATAAACAACAGCAGCTTTGTGTGTGTGTGTGTGTGTGTGTGTGTGTGTGTGTGTGTGTGTGTGTGTCTGTGGGAGAGTGTGAGTGTGTGGGTTTCTGTCAGTGATTGGACACTCCACTTTGAATGTAAGGCTCTTTTTCCCCCCCCCATCACCTTTGTGTGTTTGTTCTTTGTTTTCCACTCAACACAGAGACGGCTGAAGAAGTACCTACAAGTTCTCCGACTGGGGATGTGAAGTCCACTCTGACATCAAAATGCATGGAAATGCTGAACGGCGAATAAACAGCTGATAGAGTAAGGCTTGCATGCTCGCATTGTTCTCTCTGTCTTCCCCTTTTAGATAATAATCCTGTTCTTGGTGTTTAAAGCTTTGAAGATAATGCCTGACAATAAATAAAAAAATAATAAAATAACATAAATCCATAAATAAACACCCCCCCAACTCTTCAGTCTAGTCCTCCTCATAATATTGTATCTTTGTTCTCCCTTCAGCTTTTATTCATAGGAGGCTGAACAGGTCAGCTGAGAAGAAAAGGCATGAGATTGTAGAAGAAAAGATCCATAATGCAACTCTGCACTGAGCAAGCATGTTAGCACTTGATCTCATGGCGCAGGAAATACCCATACTGTTCTAGATTGTTCTTCTTGGCACACGGAAGCTGCAATCGTATGAAACTTCAAACTTCAACTCTCTCTCTCTCTCTCTCTCTCTCTCTCTCTCCCTCTCTCTCTCAAGCAAATCCATTCCCTTACCTCCAGCAGGGGCTTTAACAGCAAAAGATGCAAAAAAAAAAAAAAAAAAAAAAAAAGAAATAAAAAAGAATATAAAAAAAGAAAGTTCTCGATTCATCTGTCCTGCCCAGCACAGAACACAGCTATTTGTTTGTTTGTTTGTTTGTTTGTTGTTTTTGTTTTGTCAGGTAGAGGGGAACTGCATTGGAAATAAAAGTAACTGTGCCTAGACCGGTTCTCAGTGCTGTAGGTGGAGAGTCTCTCCTGTGCCTCTTCCTGATCTGGAGCTAGCAGCCCAGCAGTGGGCAGGCAGCTGAGGCCCAGTTGAGTGTTAAAGCACCAGAGCAGGAGAGCCTCAAGCGTGATGAGCACAGGGAGACTGGGGTGAAAGACAGACAGAGAGAGAGAGAGAGAGAGTGTGTGTTTGTGTGTGTGTGTGTGTGTGTGTGTGTGTGTGTGACGGCTTGTAGCTAGAGGTTCGCTTTATTCAACACAAACAATGGTAGTAAAAGATTATATCTCTGTGCATCAAGGCCAATGTTTGAACAAAATATTCTAGTTGACTGGTTAATATTTGTGTTCTTGTTGAATGTGTTGTTCTCTAATCCTGTCTCTGAGAGGCAACCTTAAAACCCAACAAAGGCTGAATAAAGTATTATCGTGGTGCCTCTACTTTTTCTGTTGTAACTTTGGGGCCAAAAATAGCTTACAACCTGTGAGCTCACCAAATTTTACAGGATCCTGTGTTTTTACATGTATGACATTTAAGCATTTATTCAAAGCTTCACCAAATAGAGGTGGCTGAGGGCCGTTTCATACTGCGGCTTGAGACCTATTGTTGTGACTTTTTCTTGATTGCTAAGTTCTTCAGAGCGGTCCAAGTCCAGGCCAGGAAATAATGCTGAAGTTAACTTGATTTCAGTAACACAAAAATGTTACCGGGGAAAGCGGAGTGTCTAGGCAAATTAGCTCTGATAGCTTATCCTGTTTTTCCCAATTTCTTGCCATTTCGTGGATTCCATTTCTTCCCTTATTGTTCTTCGCGTCTTTTTCCCATTCATTCTGCTCCCTAATTCCCAAATTCTACTCCAATTGTTTAGTGTGTAACCAGGTTTTGTATCATGTTCCAGATTTTCATGTGACAAATAACATGTCTTAACCTTATCAGCTAACCAGCATTTCACCAATCTTGATTATTTATGAAATGTAAGCCCCTTGCAACGTTCTGTCATAAGATGGGGCTCTTTGTCCACGGTTAGCCCTTTTGTCCATCTGACTTCATCCTTGGCAGGTCTTTATCTTTTGACACACTGGTCATCTGTGCTCTCTCTGCTCTTCTCTCAGACTAGCAAGGCCATTTATACAATAGTGGTCTACAGTATTTGGCTGACTTGGTAAGATATGTCTGTATTCTCATGGTCTCCAAGAAGCCCTCTTTCCAGTTTGTACTTTGAAAAACAGGCCTGTGCCTTTCTGTCTCTGCTTTTGTGAAAGACAAGGTCTTTTCATACATGTGTGCAGACATCAGTTACACAGTTACACAAAAATATTTTAGATATTCTCACAAAACTATGTAAAGAGCCCAGAAAAAGAGAAAAATCCTGATTCTAGTAAAATGTTTTCTGAAGCTGAAGTGGTCTCCCATCCAATCTCTTAACAGACTGTTTTCTGCTTAGTTTCAGATTAAGGAGACAATCAATTTACCTTAGTGCACCACAGCAACTTACATCTAATCATAAGACTGGAGAGTGTGAAATATATTTTCAAGCCAGATATTCTGTGTCAGATAATGTCTCACTTCTTGGATTTACAATCCAAGTTTCAACATCAAGTCTGGTAGTCAAGGGATCTAGCACTGGAATTTCATCTATGAACATAACTCTTTGACCATATATATATATATATATATACACACATACATACACACACACATACATACACACACACATACAAACCACTTAAAATTGTCGTAAAGTCACATATCTTAGCCATTCTGGCTAACCAAAAACACTTGGTGTGAGCATGCTGTTTGCACATGTATTAATAAATCATTTTCAATATCAAGTGCCACAGCCCTGTCCCAATGGCAGGTACTTATAGGCTTTTGTAATTCCATAAAATTATTTGAAACAAGTCAGATCATCTTCTCCATCTAACAGGCACCATGCCAGAATACTTGTCTCTCAACAATGAAACTTGTTATAAGACCAAATCTACTTATAAGAAGTTGTATTATCTAAGTAAGTTAACACAAGATAAATAATACTGAAACAAGCCAAATAGTCTCCTATAACTCTGCCTCAATAAGTAAATAAATCTTATAATTGATATAATATTCTGAATTCAAGAGAATCACACTATTTAAGTAGTCATTTTTTTGCAGTGTGTTGTATGATTATGACATAAGGAGTTGCGACATAGTAAAGCAGAAATAAACATTGTATGCTATTTGCTCGAGGTTCACTCTGTTGTCTCTTTATTCAACTGTGTGTGTGTGTGTGTGTGAGAGAGAGAGAGTGTGTGAGAGAGAGAGAGAGAGGAGAGAAGTAATGAGCGCAGCCATTAGGAGGAGGCCTACTGGGACACAATGTGAGGTCAGCCCTGGCACCTCTCAAAAGACCCATAATAATAAAATGCACTTGAAACCACATTACATGCTAAACCTGCCACAGGATAACATACTAGCATTCATAAACTTACTCCAGCTACAACTAGCAAGGCTAATCGTTCCTCTCATTTCACTTGCTTTCTACTAGAAAGGGCTTGCAAAAAAAATGCACTGCTTAGTCAATACTCATACTGTCTGCTGCTGTCGTTATGTGGAGATAACCTCAAGGAAAGACCATGGTTTGAATTACTACTGCTATTCAGGATCAATTCAACTGATAAATGGCTGGTTCAATTGCTTTCGCAGTGTTCAAAATCTTTTTTTATTTTTATTTTTTACATCATCTAGTGAAGTCACAGAGGGAAAGCGTTCCTGGTTTCCTACTAAAGAATGCAGAATGCAGAACACATTACCATATGAAACTATGGTTGTCACTGTGTGGTGCTTTTATGAATCATTTAAAGCTTAAACACCTGGGGAGAAGTGTGGCAGTACTCACACATATTACACCAGCCAAAAGACAGGCAACCCATGGATGTGATTGAGAAGATACGTTAGCTTAACAGCAGCCTAGCACTTAGCATTACATTCTAATATGCAAGGGCATTTCCTATTTCCCTAAGTACTTGGCAATCCAGCAAAAATTTAGAAAGCATAGCCTACTGTGTGTTTGTGTGCTTATACTCCCTGTGAGTGTTCCTCTGTGTGTGTGTGTGTGTGTGTGTGTGTGTGTGTGTGTGTGTGTGTGTGTGTGTGTGTGTGTGTGTGCGTGTTTCCTTTGCTCATTACTGAAGGTGTGAGAGCAGCTGCTGGGAGTGCTAGGCCAGTGGTGATGTTAAGCGGCTGTGGTGTGTCTCCTAACCATGGCTGTTTCACAATCAATACCTCAGAGAAGAGAGCAACCAACTGGAGAACCGCTGACACAGGGAGAGCCAAGGAGAAGAAGAAATACAGAGAGAAAAGAGACAAAAAGACAGTTACAGAAAGATAGAAAAGAAGTGCGGAAGAATGTGTCGGAGGTGTAAATGTGTTGCTAACTGCCATGGAAGGGTTAGTTATGATACAAAACAGAGCAAGGATGGTCAATGCACAGAAAAGCTCCTTCAAAGCTACACCAATTTAACGTCTGAAAGCGTAGCGACAGGACTCATTCAGGGTAACTTCATTTGTTTTTATGGTTATTCATGTTTTCACTTGCCATTTATGTGTACTTATTCATTTCCTGTTAGCCGGTTAGCAATATACTGAGATAGCTTATCTAGTGATTTGGACCCCATACTTATGTGTGTGTGTGTACTTGTGTGTGTGTTTACATGTCTTCCTGATTCATTAATTAGCACAGGTGATATCATTGTTCAAATCTCATTCACTTCCTGTCAGAGATCAATGCTGCTATATTCTGAATGGCTTTTTGAGGTGTTATGAAGACATTTTTTGATTAGATTTAGTCGTCTGCCTTCTTCCTCCTGACATCAAATAAAAAAGCCAAAAAAAAAAAATGAAATGAAAGGAAAAGAAAAAGAAAACAGCATGGAAGCATCAAAACAGGCCGACACAACAGGACTAAATGGGTCTTTCATTAGTGGAGACAGCCTCCGACAAATGTGCACACACCTCCCCGGCTCAGTCGAACACGACGTGCGCTACGCTAACGCGCCTAATTGACAGCAGGAGACGGGCTTTGTCGAGGGCGTCCCGCTAGACGTTTTTATCATCCCATGACGAGGCGCTGATCAATTTAACGAGTTAAAAGCTTCAAAATGGATAATAAGTAGGGTACAGCCACAACCCCTACGTCGAAGAATCAGTGAGAGACTGAGATTTTTTTTTTTTATGAGAGTAAGTTTAATTCAATAAAGAGATGAAAAATAACACACAAGATCAGTGTATGACTACTCCACCTGCATGAAGAGATTGAGTATTTCAGAGCTCTTGTGTGTGTGTGTGTGTGTGTTGGATGGATGGATGTGTTCCTTACATGGTAGAAAGAACGCTCCTCTCTGTCCAGGGGCCTTGTGACGGACATCTTTCCTGTTACGGGCTGGATCTGGAACACCTCATTGGGTGGCTGGTCAGCGCCGGCACCCGTGATGCTGTAGCGGATCTGATTGGACTTGTCCTTGTCTGAG
This sequence comes from Tenualosa ilisha, assembly GCA_015244755.2. Taxonomy (NCBI): domain Eukaryota; kingdom Metazoa; phylum Chordata; class Actinopteri; order Clupeiformes; family Clupeidae; genus Tenualosa; species Tenualosa ilisha. Next base: position 2,338,425 of record PYXC01000046.1, on the reverse strand, counting down.
CGAATCTGAAGGGGGGAAGAAAACACACACACACACACACACCAAACATGAGAACAGAGAGTGAGGAGGAGCTCAGGTCAGTTCAAGGACACTTCAAGGTCACAGACATAACTATCTGTAATGACGCAGGAGTTCAAGCCCCATCTGGTGTCGGACAACTGCTGAATTCCAAACGCTTCTAAAGTGAGAAGCAGTCATGAGGTAGATGGACATTCCAGCTCAATGGAACCAGATGGGACGAATTTATTGGATCGGGTCAGAATCGCACTGGACGGGACTAGGAGCTGAGGCTTGTCATTGATGTCACGGGTCGCCTGTAATTCCTGGACGTCTGTGACGAACAAGCGGACTGAGGGTGGAGCAATCACAGTGAAACGAGCCAACGGTGTCTTACAGCTCCCTCTGTGTCACCTCATACGAACACCCCAATACCCTGATCTCACAGCTCTTAAACTCAAATGCCCATCAAAGAGAACTCTCACACACACTCTAAATCAGCTCGACAAACTCATACACACACATTAACGCTTCCAAAGGTCAAATAATGGCTCGTCCGGTGTATAGTACAAACACTCACAGATATCACTCAACATGATATCACAAATGCACACACACACACACACACACACACATTGGGAGTGATCCTTTGGTCATTTGTTCCCCACACAGTCCATCATAAGCTGTGTGAGCAGCAAACGGCCCACTGAGTGCGCACAATCATTGCGGCAATCAGATAAACACAAGCATTCATCATATCTGCTCTCTCTCCCTGCCCCCCCCCCCACCCCCCCCCACACACACACACACACACACACACACACACTTCCCTCAGCCAACCATATAGCCACGGATTTCATTAGCACCGCCGAGGGATGCAGAGCACATTATGTTCTGTGGAATTGAAGCACTTCAAAGGCAAAATTCA
>PYXC01000046.1:2327500-2330000 GCA_015244755.2 Tenualosa ilisha | reverse complement strand
TTTCCCCCCCTCCGGGCTCGATCTGTCAGAAGCTATTCTGGAGACTCCCTGTTGAAGTTCTCCAAGACCAAGCCAAAGCAGCAACCAACCATCCAAAGCAGCCAGCCAGGGACTCAGGCAGGCAGGCAGGCGGGCAGGCAGGGAGGGAGGAGGGGAGAGGAGGGGAGGCAGAGGGTGCAGATGAGGGAAGGCATTGATAAAGTGAGGGATGGCTGGAGCTCCAGCGTATGTATGTCACACTCAGTTTCTGAGGCCATCTACAGCTGTCGCCCCATGTCTGCCAATCAGGGAGCATGTTTATGTTTAGGCAGGCATTTGAAAGCAAAGTGGAGGCAATATATGATCACGCAAAAAGATCTGATGGTGTTGGCAAAAACACACACACACACACACACACACACACAGATCTTATATCACAGTGACCTAACACTATAGGTCAGGTATATACAGTACACACCACTCATATCGAGACAGGTATTTTGTCTATTGGTCTGGTCACTACTCCGCAGGCATTCTTCTGGGACAAAATACCTCAAACAAAGTGGACACAGACTAATTTAGCTGAGAAAGCTGAGCCCTTTTAAAGCTCCATCACTGGCATTGACTGAGAGCCAACACCACACAAAAGCCCTCCTCTCTGCAGGTCTTGGAGAGCTTTATACCATCCCGTGAGTCTGGGGAAATAAAAGTAGATTCAATATTGACACCAGGGGTTGAAAAAGGAAACAGCAATCCATAGCTCTATCAATATTTGTATTCCAAAAACACTATGCTCAAGATAAATCTACCTGTGCATACACACATATGAAAACACACACACACACACACACACACTAACAGGAGTGAAAGTGTGAATAACAAAGGCTGAGGCAATACAGGGACGGCATCACTGACAATCAGCGAATCCCAACCAGCATTGACAGAACACACAGACACATCAACTTATAGTATGTGGGAGGACTTGTCCACCCGTGTGTGTATATTTCTGTCTGCCTAAGTCTCTTGACCTGCCTAGACGAAAAACAAACAAACAAACAACAACAACAAGAAAACAGCCTTATTACAGTATCAAACTTGTCCCCCAAGTGCACCTTGGCCTTCAACTGCCTTCTTGCAAAAGGTAAAAGTATATACATACTATGGAAACCCTATACATGGCCCAGTGTCAGCTCAGCTGGACAAGCTGATCCAGAGAATCCTGTGGAGCAAGAGTAGGATAATTGGGCCCGAGTGGAGGGCCCTGTTAGGTTAGGGACCTGTGTGTGTGTGTGTGTGTGTGTGTGTGTGTGTGTGTGTGTGTGAATTGGAGAGTGAGAGTCCTGGAGGAGCCCTCTGCGGGCGCCAGTGGTGGGCTCTACGCCCGAGTGCCAGTCTTAATGCCAGGAGGCGTGACAGGCGGAGGCGGAAAGAGGCTTTGAACACGATGGAGAGAGATGATGAGCCCAGGCTGAGAGAGAGAGAATGACTGAGCCGCTGAGAGAGAGAGAGAGAGAGAGAGAGAAGAGAGAGAGAGAGAAGGAGAGGGAGGGAGAGAGAGAAGGAGAGAGAGAGAGAGAGGAGAAGGAGAGAGAGAGAGAAAGAGAGAAAAAGAGAGAGGGAAAAGGAGGAAAGAGAGAAAGAGAGAGGGAGTAAAGAGAGAGAGAGAAAGAGAGAGAGAGGGAAAAGGAGGAAAGAGAGAGAGAAGGAGGAGAGAGAGAGAAATAGAGGGAGAGAAAGAGGGAAGAAAGAGATATGTAGTGGTGAAGGAGATACTGCTAAACAATTATTACAGACACAAGTCTGTGTGTGTGTGTGTGTGTGTGTGTGTGTGTGTGTGTGTGTGTGTGTGTGTGTGTGTGTGTGTGTGTGTGTGTGTGTGTGTGTGTGTGTGGTGCGTGTGTGTGTGTGCTTGCCTGTCTGTGTGTGTTTGCCTGTGTGCGCACCTGTGTGTGTAATCGGGACAGGGACAGTGTGTGATGACTTTAGTAAGAGCTGTCAGTCTTAATTAAGACACCCCGATCTTTCATCTCGCTGCTCTGGCCTCCTCCGTTAAAGACAGGCGTATTTTTAAACAGAGGAGATGGCGCTAACACAGCTGACAGCTCATTAAGTTCTGATATTTTGGGCATGTGTGAATCTAGCCTTAAGCAACAAAAACACCAATCATACATAGACAAACATGCATGCATGCACACACACACACACACACACACACACAGATACACACACACCTAAAATACAGTCTCTGACATAAAAAATAGTAGAATGGGGTGAGAAATGTCTGGAAGCCCTTGAGCCTTGAGTTATTCCATGCCCAAAAAAGGGCACAAGAAAGAAAGATGATACCATCCATATACATAGCTCACCAAATGACAGGTTGTGACCGAGTCATTCTCACCTGGTAAAGAAGTAGGGATGACTTTCTCTCTCTCTTTCTCTCTCTTCCCCCCTCTCTCGTTCTGTTCTCTCCCCTCCTCTCTCTCTTTCTCTCTCTCCCCCCCCTCTCTCCCCCTCTCTCTCT
>PYXC01000046.1:2317500-2320000 GCA_015244755.2 Tenualosa ilisha | reverse complement strand
AGAGAGACAGAGAGAGAGAGAGAGAGAGAGAGAGAGAGATTCCCTTTTATTAGGTGATTGATTGAATCATCCCCCCCTCAATCTCAACTGAAAAGTTAAATCATGTCTCTTTTTTTTCTCTGAGTTCCCCATGGACTTAGTGACTTAGTGACAAGGGCAATATCCGAGTGTCCCTGCTCCTACATGTACATGAACACACACACACACAAAACACACACACACACACACATTGACTCTCTCTCTCTTTCACACACACACACACACAACACTTTCTCTCTCTCTTTCATGCACACACACACATACACACACTCTCTCTCTCTCTCTTATTCTCTCTCTCTTCCTCTCTCTCTCTCTTTCATACACACGCGCACACACACACACACACACACACACACACACATGAAGCCCCCCACTCTGTATAATTAGAATGACAATACAGTATGTGCACATGAGTGAGTGGCAGAGATGCAGGCAGGGAGGAGGAGGGGAAGAAAGAGGGATAGAGAAAAAAGAGATAGAGAAAGATAGATAAAGAAAAGGGAACAGAGAGAGAAGGAGTGAGAAGAGGCATTTGTGCAGCAACAGCACTTTCTCTCAGACCAACCGCCACACACACACACACACACACACCACACACACACACCCTCCTCTCCCTTCAGTCCCTCCCTCCAGTCACACAGGCCGTCACACACACTGCTCCGTGCCGCAGAAGTGCCAAGTCGTGGGAAAAGGGGAAAAGCAGTAGACAGCACAAGGGGAGAGAGGCAGAGGAGAGAGAGAGAGAGAAAGAAGACGAGAGGAGCTGAAGAGAGCAAAGAAAAGAAGGGAAGAAGAGGAAGAGACAGCAAAGAAGGAAGAACGAAAGACAACATGAGACAGGAGCAATAGAGCGAAAGCAAGAACGATAGAAGGAAAACAACTAGAAGTAGAGAGCAGAGACCCGTGAGCACTGAATCGCGGGCAACACACTCAACTGCCCAGACACACACACACACACACACACACACACACACACAGACACACACAGACACACACACACACAAACACACACACACACACACACTCACACGTCTAAATTGGTGCGGTCTAAACAAATGGTGCCCCCGATGGCCATAGCGAGAGCCTCCTCTGGCATGGAGGGTGGAAGTGCACACTCAGGCGTTTAGCCACTGCAGCAGACGCCAGGGCTGCCTCCTCCTGAGCTCTGTTCAGCAGCAACAGTGGAGGAGATGGTGGGGGGTGGAAGGAGATAGAGAAGGGGGGAGGGGAGGGGGGGGGGGGTGGAGAAAAGAGAGAGAGAGATAGAGAGAGTAAAAGACAGAATAATAAAGAGACGAAACAGAAATAGAGAGTGAAAGTGAATAAAAGACAAACTGAGAGACAGAGAGAGAACAGGGGAAAGAGAGTGAGAGAGAAAGAAAAAAGAAAGAAAGAAAGAAAGAAAGAGTGATAGAGGGAGGTGAGGACCTACGTTATGCAGGGGTTGGAAATAAAAACACCAGCGCAGCAGGAGTTTGCATCATAGAGGCATGATGCAGTGTGGCCAGACAAAGAGAGTATAAATAGGGAGAAATAACTAACACACACACACACACACACACACACACAGCTTTTCCCAGACATACTATAACTGCGAATCAGCCAAAGCTCTCTTTATACACACACACACACACACACACACACACACACACACACACACACACACACACACACACACATTCCATGACTATCAGCCAATGCTTGTGTGCTCTCTCCACTCTCACACACACACACACATACACACATACGCAAACACGGTCTTCACACTCTACATATGAGCATCAGCCAAATCACACACACACAATACAAACACACACCCCTGCCAGATAAGTGACTGCTCCCAAAGCATCAGTAAAACACAGATGTGTTTTCTGGCCTGTGTTGATGCTCACCCGAGCCCACCCGGGTCCAGGGCGTTTGGCAGCTCTCTCTCCGTGTGAAATCCACCTCCACCACAAGACAACACAGGCTTCCCAGCTCGAGCTACAGGAAAACATCTTTGAATCGCTCAAATTCATATGCTAACACTAGCCTCACGCTCTATCATACTGGACTACGTGGTGAGTAGGAACTCTCATATTTTGGACATCTTTACATGCATTTATGAGTAGCCATTTATACACACACATATACACAAACAAATTACATACTAGTTTATTCACAATGTTCATGAATATCAATTTGAATATACATGAATATCTAATCTGAAAATGAATATCTGAGCGGAAAGACAGACCTTGTGTCATTGACCCTTATCACATGTAGTAAGTGCTGAGAGCACTAAGTGACTGACCCAAGAGCTTGACACACACACACACGCACACACACACTCACACACACACACCCTAATGAGAACACAGAGAGGGAGCCACCCTCACATGCTTTCCACCAGCCAAGAGATACTGCTGATGAGCCGAGGATAGACTGCAGGAGGAATGACGGATAGAGAAGGGATGGAGAG
>PYXC01000046.1:2297500-2312500 GCA_015244755.2 Tenualosa ilisha | reverse complement strand
GTGGCCAAACACGATTCTTTTGGAATGATTCATTTCGAAGGACAGAGAACTTTATTTATTTATTTCATTTTATTTATTTATTTAACAACAACAAAACAGACATCATGGAGTGTGAGAGCAAGTGCAAATGCTTTCAATTTGGTTTTTACAAGATGTTTTACTTCCAAAATTGAGCCTCTTACTCTAGCCAGTCTAGCTACTACTAATGAAAAAAAGATGGATTCTAAAAGATTGATTCTGAAATCCAAGACTGGGGCTCTACACCGAGGAGTAAGGACACTCAAAGGAACGACATACCCCCATAAGAAAAAAAATATTGAATTATGGGAATTAATATTGCAAGCGTTGATAATGTCCGACATGGAAGGCACAGATGTCTCTCTTACACTGCGACCTGTAAGCAATACTACATTCCTAAAATGAAAACCAGAATCTACTGTATCACCAAGGAAAATATTTTCCACTGGAATAGAGCTGGGATCTCTGGCAAGAGAAGGCACTGGAACAGCCATTAATAAGGGAAATACACACAACTAAGGAGAACTCAATAATTCATTGGGAAAACATGAAAATAATAAGGTAATATTTTTCAATAGTGAGAGAGAGAGAGAGAGAGAGGGAGTGTGAGAGAGAGAGAGAGAGAGAAAGAGAGAGACTGAATGGAGTGTTCACAGGAGGAGATTTCTGTAATACTGTGCAGAAGAAGAAAGTGATAAAATCCTACTGAGTGGTTCTGGAATAAGTCCCGGTTCTGTCAGCAAAAAAATAATAAAAAAAAACAAAAACATATTGAGAGGAATGTCTACAGAAAGCGGTCCAGCTGTTATTTTTGGTCAACAGTTAGAATGAGCACGGGGGTGGAGCGTTTAAAATCCCTCTTGTGTCTGTGTCTGTCTTGACATGAGGGATCGTGAGGGAACAGACACAATCAGCGATGTCTCGGAAGGAATGACAGCTCTAGACCACGTCTGACTTACACCACACATCCCTTGTCTCTCCTCTCCCTCTGTCGCTCTCTTTCGTTCCCCCCATCCCTTTCTCTTTACCTCTTTCTCTCTCTGTCTCTCCTCCCTGGTGCGAACACTAAACTGACTGCCAGACGTCGGCCACTAGGAGGTACTGACAATTCATCTCATGGATGGTGGCATAAATCAAACAGGCTGTGCCCAGCTCTGCAGCCTACCTGCCTGCCTGCCTATTTGTGTCACAGAGGCTTTTGCAGGCCAAAAGTCATTTGCAGAGGCAAACGACTTCTTCCAAATTTAGTCCAATGGGCAAAGGGGACACAGCAGCACTGTGCACCACGGGACCAGTAGTTTCCTGGTGACCAAAGTGGAGGGCCAGAGAAAAAAAGAGGAAAAAAAAACAAAATGAGTAAATACTCTAGGAGTTTTTCTTTTTTTTTTTTTAACACTCCTGCGGTTTCCACATGGCAGGATTTCAAAGACAAGATGGAGGCCTTGAGTTCTGGCTCCAGTTTCTACCTCATTGTTCAAGGGGGAATGAAAACAACAACAACAACAACAACAACAACAACAACGACAACAACAACGACAGAAAACAAGAGAGAGAGAGAAAAAAAAAAGACACACGGCACAAAACAAACCCATGACAATGGTGGGTGCACAAAAGGTAGAACTGCAACGCATGCACTGCCGCACCAATCCCTTTGTCTGGAGATCGTGTCAGAAGGAGTGTTCTGCCATACAATGGCTTGTGTTTCAACGGCGTCGCAGAGCGAATGCTGAGGAGGGATGAAGAAGCCAATTTTTAGCCTTGTGATCTTGGCATGGGCAGAGCAGACAGACGCCAAAGCGTTTCATTAGTCCCTATGGGAGCGGCGGTGGATCCAGAGGCTCGGAGGAGTGTATCGACAGCACAATGAAAGTCTGGCTCTGGTTTAATCCATAAGTCTCCTCTACAATGTTACCCAAACCAGCCAAAAAAAATACAACAAATCCTCAAGAGCTCCTCCTCCTATGTCTGGTACTCTTTTTCTCCCGTTCTCCTCATACTAATTCCTTAATTTTTTTTTTATCATCACCTCTTTTTCCATTCATTTTTATCATTCAACACGTTTTGTTCTAATTTGTGTCCATTCTTCTCTCAGCGAGTCTTTGGGGATGTTGTCATTACTGTCTCTTAAATTAGCATGACAGATAAAGTGCAGGGAAAGCGATCTCTTGGGGAACTCACAGCTGGTTTCATCCAGAGATGGGTCCCCATTTATATTCATATAAACAACACGGTATTATTAGTGTGAAAGCAGCTAAATGCAGACACAGAGGCAAGGTGTTGTTTACATTGCAAAAATGCTTGCTGAGTACGATGAAACTAAAAATCACTCTGAAGTCGACTTGGGTTTCATTAGAGGGAGTTCTCATTAATTCCGTCTAATTCTAACCAAAAAAAAAAAAAAAAAAAAAAAAAAAAACTTTCCATAAAGGAGGGCAATTTAGTTTTCCTATCAGGCAGCACGGCACCCGCTGCTGACTGAAATTCTTTCATAAATAAAACGTGATTTGATTAATGAACGTGGCCAAACTAGATGGGTGTTTCAACACATGCTGAAAAAGAGTGGAAAAGAAGTGGAAGAGAAGTAAACTCTGTGTGTGTGTGTGTGTGTGTTTGAGTGGCGAGTGTTTGTGTGTGTGTGTGTGTGTGTGTGTGGGGGGGGGGGGGGGTTCTGTCTCTACATGTCTAGCAGTGTGTTATCGGTGATTGTAGATGTGACAGTGAACATGGCGATTAACCAAAGAGCTTATCGCCCCTGTCATACGCCAATCATGATGAAACTGACAGAAACATAAACAAAAACAAAAACAGAAACAAACAAAAGAAAATCTAGTTCTGAACCAACAGGTATTCAAACCAATGGAGTCCTTAATGAAGTAACTCTCTCTGCCTACCCAGGCACTTCATTAGCGTCCTCCAATTCTCCATTCTCACTCTTAAGACAGTTGCAGGGGAGAAAATATGAGCACACAAAACTTTTTTCCAAAAGACTCTACTTCAACGACCTCGGGCGACCTGCGCAACACGATGGGAAGCTCGTGACAAGCGCCGGAGGGGGAGAAAATAAATGTGTTGCATCAAAATGTCCCCCCCCCCGCCATTGAAATCACCGGGCGCCTTTGGAAAAAATTAACCATGAAACATTTGTGATGGCACATTTATTTCGCCGGAGGCTGGCAGAGATGGTGGCGGCGGCTGTCTCCTTAATGTGCCTGTCACAGTATTGTTTGCCCAGCTTTATTAGAAGGATAAAGCCATGGCAGTTTAATAAAAGACAATCCTGCCATGGCTGATGGGAGGGACGGGGGAAGGAGGGAGGGGGGGAGAGCTTGGGCAGGCACTGTCTCTGTATGTGAATCACAAGGGGTCAAGGACAGTGCCCAAAACTCCAGTCAATCATTGATTCACACACCCACACACACCCTGCGTGCGCACACACACACACACACACACACACACACACACACGTGCGCGAACAAACACATGCAGGCACGTGCACATACACACACGCGCGCGCGGGCGAACACACGCATGCAGCACGCGCGCTCGCACACACACACGCGCGAACACACACATGCAGGCACACGCACACGCGCACACACACACACGTGCACACACACACACACACACACACAAAAGGCAAACAATAAGAACTGTCAGGTGCTGAGGTTCTCTCGGATTTCTTGAGTATCTGGTTTTATTTCAGCATTATGTTAACTTTGCTCTTCTCAGTTCTTGTGCTGACAATTCATTTAGTGCTCAGATTCAAGCTCCGTATTCATCCCTAGTCCTCATCCACTCAGCTAAGCTCATAGCGTGTGGGCCATCTTCATTCTAGTGGAAATAGTGGGCTGTCAATCCTGCTGCTGGGCTGCTGCGTTGCTTCTAAGTAAATATGCACTAGTTCTCTGTAAAAGCTAGAAGGTTCTGGAATAGGTGTGTGTGTGTGTGTGTGTGTGGTGTGTGTGTGTGTGGTGTGTCGGGGGGGGTAAACCTCTCTTGTATAAAGTCTGCATTGGTGTCTAAATCCCTCTAAATCCACATACGGATATAAGAATATACTGTATACTATTTTGATTATGGAAAAGCACAGCTAGTACCCATGGATTTATTGGCAAAATCTGATAAATCTATGCTCTGTCAAGAAGGCTGTATCACTGTCTGGAGCATGACTGCATATGGCTGGTACTGTCAGTGAAAGGCATTCATTTAAAGTAGTGCTACAATGGCCTTATATGGCCCTCTACAGATCACTGACAAACGACCGCAATCAGAGCAATGTTTGGATGAACAGCAAATGTACAGTCCTATGTGGGAGTATGTTTTGTTTCTTTGGAACTTCCAACGATCTGTAATCGGTGTCTCTTTGCGTGTGTGTGATTGTGTTTGTGTGTGTGTGTGTGTATATGTGTGTGCGTGTGTGTGTGTGTGTGTGTGTGTGTGTGTGTGTGTTTGGGCACTTTTGTTAAGATTGGGATCAGGGTTAGGTCTTTATTTACCACAGAGGAGGAGGGAGAGGAGAAATCAATGACTTTGCCGCGGGAGAAGTGTATAGATCAATGGACACTTTCAAAAAGCCGCGAAAAGAGAAAAAAAAAAAAAAAAAAAAAAAAAAATCAATGGTTCTTACATGTCATTGATGATTGTTTGGCTCGAGAAGAAAGGGAGCGACAAAGCACACCTGCACACCGGGAGAAATTACCCCCCTCCTCTCCTCTCTCCCACTCTCACTCTCCCTTCTTCTCTGCTTTCTTACCCCTCCCTCTATCTCTCTTTCTCTTTCTCTCTCTTCCACCCTGTTCCCCCTAACCCATTTCTACAGCCTTCTGACTCTGTCCCCCCCGTAGCACCATTTTCACTCTTTCGTTCTTCAGTCACCCTCTCTCCATCCGCTTTTTTTCTATCTCTCTCTCTCTCTGATCCATTTATCTTCCTGCAGCCTCTCCTAAGCTCTCTCGTTCGCTCATGGAGAACCCTTGCCTCCTGCTCTCGGCTTCAACACTTCACCAGTTTTAATTTCCGCTCTCCGGTGGGCTAAGAGCCGCCGGGGTGGAAGGGTCTACACGGGCCTCCATCACACACACACACGCACACACACACGCACACACACAAACACACACACACACGTGCACACACAGAAACATGCTTACACACATACGCACACACACACACACACACAGACACACACACTCACACACACAATCACACATACAGCCAGACACACACACTCACTGATATACACATACACATAGACACACACAACACACACACACACACACACACACTCACACACACAGGTGGGTGGGAGTTGTTGTTTTTGGTAGACGGCGAAAGAGCAAGGGGGCAGGTGCCCTCTGTCTCCCAATCTCCTAGCGGCGATGAGCCCAGGGGTCTGGATCACGCAGAGCGCAGGGGGTCAGCGTGTGTGAGACGAGATGAGACGAGACAGGATGGGATGGGACCAGACCAGCCCAGACAAGAGGAGAGGGGAGGAGGACGAGCGACGGCGGCGCTCGCCCGTGTCAGTCAGCCTCACCGGCGGATGACAGAACACCCCATTACGGTGCACACCGGCTTCACAGGTCATTAGGCAAGGCTGACATCAGAGATGGGCAGGGAGCTCAGCGCTGAGTGATGGTGTCACGGCAACTGTCTTAAACTAACCCCCCCCCCCCCATACCCACACCTTACCACCATCACCATTTCACCCCCCAACCCCCCACCCCGCCACCATCACCATTTCAACCCCCCCCCACCTCGCCACCATCACCTTTGCTTTGATACGCTGTGCCTGGCTGAGCTGCCACAGTCATCTAACTTTCAGACACTTTTCTTTCTTTTGGCACGTGCACCTATGTGTGTCTCTCACTCTTCTCTCTCTCTCTCTCTTTCTCTCTCTCTCTCTCACACACACACACACACACACACAAACACACACTCAAGAAGGAACATACACAAACTATATGCACTATCCAATAGTAGTAAGTAATAAGTTTTTTGTCCTGGCTTCTACCCTTGACTTAAAAATGACACGCAGTTTGAGAGAGTGGCGAAATGAAATCCCTCTCATGCCTTGTCCTCTGGAATGACAGTGAGGGAGAGAGGGGGAGAGACAAAAGAGAGAGAGAGTGAGCAAGAGAGAGAGAGAGAGAGAGAGAGAGAGAGAGAGAGAGAGCAGCTCATGTGAAATGAGTGCTTCTTATGTATGTAAAGTGTGCACCCAGCCAAAAACATCCATATTTAATCCTGCCATGAAAAGTGAGCACGGCGCCAAGGAAAGAGAGGGTCAGTTTCTACCCACCAAAGCAAGAACAAAACACTCAACACTCACAGAGAGAGAGAGAGAGAGAGGTGGGGGGAGAAGAACAGAGTAAGAGAAACAGAGAGAGAGAGGGAAAGACACAGGAGGGAGGGAGGAAGAGGGGAAGGAGGGAACTGTTAGCATTAGCATTAGCGTTGGTGGCTCTCTGATACCATCACCCACCCAGAGCGAAAGACCACAGCAGCAGTGGCAGCGAGTGCATCGGTAAGAGTGTGTCAGCCCTCTAGATTGGCCCCCTTGTTAAAGGTGGTGGCCTGGCCTGTGCAGACGCACCAGGGCCTGACTCTGACTCTCACTGTGACTGCCTCTGTCTCTGCCTCTGTCTCTGGTGCCTGAAGACATTATTAAATACAGAGGAAGGCAGAGGCCTGCACTGCCAAGCCATCAGCACGCACCGCTGCGCTCCTAGTGCTCGGCGAGGGTGTGTGTGTGTGTGTGTGTGTGTGCGCGCGTGTGTGTGTGTGTGTGTGCGCGTCCCCCCCGGCCCTATTTACAGCACCGAAAAGTGGATTGTGTTTGCAGCGCTCCGCACCCCTAAACACTGCTTTGATTTCTTGTCCCCCCTCCACCCTGAGTCCCATCCGGCTCTGCTCCAGGCTTTGACACTCACTCTCCCTCGCGCTCTCTTTTTCTTCCTCCCTCAATCCCTCAATCTCTCTCTCTCAATTTCCCTACCTCACTCTCTTTCTCTCTTGTCTTTCCTATATGCCTCTCTCTCTTTCTTTCTCTTCATGCACCTTCATCTCCCCTCACCCTCTCTTCCTCCCTCTCTGTTTCTCTCTCTCAATCGCTTTCCATGTGGGTTGTTTTTTAGTGACCGCAGCCTGCGGAGAGCCGCCTCACTGGAGCGAGCGCTTCAGGTACTAAAGAGAGCGGGAGGCCTCTGCCAGGACCTTAAATACCCCCTCCCCTCTCTTCATCCTTCCTTCCCTTCCTCTCTTCTCCTCTCCTCATCCTCCTCTTCTCTCTCCTCATCTCCCTCTCTCTTGTGCTAGGGAACAAAAGGGGGAGAAAGTTTCTGCTCATTCCCTGTTTTTTCGATTCCTCTCTTTTTTCTCTCTCTCTCTCCTAGCTCAAAAGGATGCCTTTAAGTAGCTCTGTTGGCACACCCCTGGGACAGCATGAAAACAGGGTGAAAAGATGGAGGGAGGGAGAAAGAGAGAGGGAGGGAAAAAGAGGGAAATAAAGCAATAGAAAGAGACAGACAGAGATGCAGTGAGAGAGAGAGAGAGAGAGAGAGAGAGAGAGAGGGGAAAATGCTTCTTCTGCACAATTTAACCAAGAAGAAAAAGAAAAAAAGAGCTCACAGGGTTTTGTAAACAGGGGAAAAGCTGATGGGTAGATATTTTAGAGGGGGGGGGGGGGTGAGCAAAAAGCACAAACCCAATAAGAACATTTTTCGCTGTGACTGATGTTTTTTCATGAACCAGACCACAGAGATCCACTTTTTTTATTTATTTCTTTTCCCTTTTTTCGCAGAGGCAAACTGAGCGTTCTGTTGTGACAGGATCTCTGAATTTTAAACACTCCGGCGTGGCTCTCGCTACAACGGCGCATCTATATAGGCGTTTATTTATTCATGTTGTTACCCTTCTCCCATGCAGCCTTTTACAAGCCTCCAGGTGTGCCCCTCCCCTCCCCACGCTGCTTATTTTCAATACATTGCCCAACTAGCAGTTTTGCAGAAATGTAATTTGCTGTTGTAATGTTGCAGTCCTTGTTGTTTACCAACCTAGCATACAGATGCGGAACGGAAACAGAAATGAACGAATAAATAAATAATTAAACAAGAAATAAAATAAAATAAAATAATACTCAGCCACACTCCATGGTCAAATCATCACCGGAGCCTCTCGGGAGGGTGTTAGCGTTAGCGGGCAGGCCTGATGATGGGCCACCCCGGTGGGTCTGCGCACTCATGCCAGAGCTTGACTTAACGCGGCGCAGCGTGGCGCACCGCTCATTCCCATTACCTTCCATTTCCCCTAGTACCGTACGAATTCAATTAGGGCCGAGCGAGGGCTAATTCGTGCCGACATTAACGAGCCGCTGTGGACCAGCCGGCCCCCTGCTTATGGGCCTCATTGGCCACCGCCGCAGCCCTGCAGCAGTGCCCTTCTTCACCGCTCCCACCCCCTACACACACACACACACACACACACACACACACACACACACACACACACACTGCCAGGGGAGCACTGTGCTTCGCTTGGCTCCCTCTCGCGCTCACACCCCCATTTGTTCTACCTGAGCATTCACCAGTGGCCATAATCGCGTCACAAACACACAGCGTAATCACCTGTAAGGCTGAGCATTATGGAGAACTAGATTGAAAGAGAGTGAGAGACAGAGAGGAAAACAGAGAGGCAGAAGAGGATAAGGAGGAGGAGGAGGAGGAGGAAGAGAATGGAATGCTAATCTTCTTTGCGAAGGCCCATCCTGCATTTTGTGTCTGTGAAACACAAAGCCGCTCTTCACCAGGGTCACTCTGAAGCCCCTCAGACCGCTGGCTGACCTTCCTGCTTGCTGCTGGTGGGGGTTTGTTTTTGCCACTGATTGCATGGAGCAGATAAGGGTAGGAGAGAGAGAGCAAGCGAGCGAGAGAGAGCGAGAGAGAGAGGGAGAAAGAGAGAGAGGGAGGCCAACTTACGCTGACAAGGATCTGAGGGAAGGGCCCACGCGAGTTCTCAGGCACGTTGATCGGCGGGATCACCCAGTCTCGCTTGCGGCGGCGGAGCCCGTTAGACCGCGGTTTCCTGGGGAACCGGATGACAAAAGGCACAGGCTGGGGTCCATAGGTCCTCCTGTCCGTACTCTGATCTGTCAGTGCCTAGGAGAGACAAAAGGAAAGCCTACAGCTTAGGACACAGACACAAAGGGACTCTCTCTAGCACAAGCTACCTGGATTTTCAGACTGTTTATGGTCATAGACAACAACAAACAAAAAACAACAAAAGATTGGATAGTAAAGGACAGACTGAAATAGTTAAGGAGTCATTTTTTGTTGATTTTTGCCAGGTCTGGAAAGAGCTAAGAGAGGGGGAGGGCATGGTGTGTGTTTGGAGGTGGAGGTGGAGTTGGAGGTGGAGGGTATGTAATATGTGAAACTAATTCTACCGTAATACTGCTCTATTTGGTTCTATTTTGTACACAGCTATATGCTGCTGCTGGCTGGGTGTTGTATACTTTTACATATACATACATATCTACATATGTTGCAGATCAGTGACTTGATTATCTTTAACCTTTGCGTTGAGTTGAAGTTGATCATAAATATGAATAATGTCTGATTTGTCTGTCTACGCACGTTCGTATGTTGGGTGCAAAGTTCCCTGCTCTTTAGTAAATACTGCTCGAGGGGCGCTAGAGTCTGCACTTTAAAAAAAAAGCCAAAAGACTACAGTCTGCACTTTTTCAAACCCAAACTGCAGTTCTCTTTCTTGCAAGAAAACAGCCCATATCCCAGCCCTCAGACCCAGGGATTCCTGTCATAGTTGTGGGCAGTCAAATGTTACTGCAGATTAAAGGGGAACTCAGACTAGCCTCACTGCTCATGCAGACCAGAGCGCAGAGAGACACTTCACTACACACACTTAGCCATAGCGCGGATAAATTTACATGACGACCATGTCCACAAAAACACACACTGCTACACACTACACACCATGATCAAAACCAACTGCCATAACAGTATATTACGTATATGAAACTATGTAATATGTGAAACAAATTCTATATATGCTATACTGCACTGTAATACTGCTCTATTGGGTTCTATTTTGTACACAGCTATATGCTGCTGCCGGCTAGGTATTGTATACTTTTACATATACATACATGTCTACATATGTTGCAGATCAGTGACTTGATTATCTTTAACCTTTGCTGAATCCTGTATGTTTGATTCATAAATCAGAATTTTTCACATGTTAGTCCGTTTCCACAAACATAGTCTTAGGAGCTTAGTGGCAAGTTTCTCTCTGCAAGCAGCATTATTTTTAAACATGACAAATAAATCAGTGAACTTTTAAACCTTTGGGTGTTTCATGCCAACAAGACATTGCAGCCTCCCACCTGCCTGTGTGCCTAATGCAATAATGTACAATAACTACTGTAAACCTCTGCCCCACCAGGCCAGCAGATGCAACCCCAAGCTGCATCACTTAACCCCCTGTCTTTCCTGGCCATCCATAGAGTATGTACGTACTGAAGACAGCCTGAAGACTACCTTTTCCCCCTAAAAAAAACATATAAAGACTATACCCAACCAGTGGAAATATATGTAACAGAATGCAGTATGTAACAATTTGTGTGGGGCTTAGACCCGACTTGACACTCAGAGACATTTTCTGAGTTGTACATCAACCACAGTTCCCTCAAGTTCAAAGTTACAACCAATGTAAAATTATTTGTGCAGATAATAATGTTTAGGGATATAGACAGCCAAATAATTATCAAGGGATGGCCACTGACAAGAGAGGGTAACATAAACCATCAAGTTTTGACTACCAGCCATGTTCAATAATATTTCAACGATGGTGATTTGCACCATGCACATTATTTCAAAATGTGTTCCTGAGGGTTACTTTCATCCAATTGCTACCAAATTTGGTACTTATTTAGTTAACAGATTTACAGATTTTACAGATTTCACAGATTTACACAACTTTCTACTATTTCACTGTTTGTCACAACATTGAAGCTGTAAAGGGCTTTATACTCAAAATTAGTGTCCGGAATATGCAAATGTTATGCAAATGTTATGCAAATGAATGCTAATCAGTAATAATATCTAATTCCATGACACACACACACACACATACTATATATATATATAGTAAACAGAAGTACTTTCCCTGTGATATACTTAGGTCACCAACAACAGAGTGAAATAGTAAAGGAGTCATTTTTTGTTGATTTTTGCCAGGTCTGGAAAGAGCTAAGAGAGAGGAGGAGGGCATGGTGTGTGTTTGGAGGCGGAGGTGGAGTTGGAGGTGGAGGTGGAGGGTTACCCTAGAGCTACACCGTACACGTTAAGTCAAAGTTGCATCTGCCATAACAAATAGCTTCCACAGTAATCAATGGAACTGGGTACACCAGATGTGACAGTGTTCTACAACATTCTAAAAAAACATTCTAAAAAAAAAAATAGTCTTGTCTTCTAAATGAATTTTTACGTTACTTAACGTAATGCTTCTGCAACATATCCAGTGTAGCCCTAGACTTAGCCCGCTGCTAGCGCTGTTGTTAGCGCTGCTGTTGCTGCTGTTGCCGTGTGATATGACAGCACAGTGAATAAGGGGGAGGACTGGGAGCTTTAAGTGTTCTGTCAGGATGGGGCGTACTCACGCGGTGCTCCAAAATAAACCAGCTGACACACAGCGTTGCAGGGTTAAGTATGAGTCACTTAACATGCATGGTGGCAGTAATTTTATTACCTACGAGGAGATGACATACTAAACCTGTCTCTCTCTCTTCCCTTGCTCCTCTCTCTCTCTTTCTTCCCCTCATTTTGTTTTATTGTTTTTTCCCCCCTCTCTCTCTCTCTTTCTTTCTCTCTGTCTATCTCTATCTCTCTGTCTCTCTCTATCCGTTCCTCTGCTGGGAGATCTTGACAAGTCATCTCGGTAATAGCTATTCATCAGGAACCTCGGGAGTCGCAGCCAGGCAGCTTTGTGTGTACATATCTGCGTCTACGTGTGTGTGTGTGTGTGTGTGCATGTGTGTAGGGAGGGAACGCAGGTTAAGTACGTCGGAGGTCTGAGGTAAAAACCTGCCTAACATTATTTCCCTGAGGTCCCGCGCCATCATTTGTTTTCATGTTTTCCTTTTGTTGAGAGGCAGCGAGCGTGTGAGAATGATGTCGACCTAAATGGGTACTGCATGGTCACAGGAGAGCGAGGGAGGCCGGAGAAAGAAAGCGAGGAAAAGAGAGAGAGAAAAAAAGGTACAGAGAGGATGTAGAGGAGAGAGGCAAGGCAGGAGGGGTGAGAGAGAGAGGGAGAGACTGAGGAACAGGAACGAGGGGGGAATGATAAGCCTGTGTCATAGGGAACATTTGTGCTTATGAACACTGCTCATTAATTCTGATGGATGCGAGAATAGGGGCCAATCACCATATATTAACATATAAAGGCCCAGATTTACTACCACCTCAAACATTTTATTTAATGATTTCTCTCACTCACTGTCTCCCTCTAGTTACCCCCCACCCCACACACACACACACACACACACACACACACTACTCTCTCTAGGTGCAGGTAGTTAAAATGCAAGAAGAGAAGGATGGAAATGGCCAGGAAAAATCTGCTAAGGAAAAAAGTGAAATAACCTGGCAGGCTGAGAGTTGAAGGGTCTTGTTCACTGCAAGCTGTGTACTCTAATTACAGCCAAACTGAACTTACTAGGCATTCTGTGAAAGGGCTTGGCTTTGTGTTTATGTGTGTGTGTGTGTGTGTGTGTGTGTGTGTGTGTGTGTGTGCATGTAGATGAAATATGCCTGTGCCCTGTGTATGTCTGTGTGAGTGTTTGTGTGAGTATGTATGTGTGTGTGTGTGTGTGTGTGTGTGTTTGTGTGTCTCTGTGTGTTTGTGTGTGTGTGTGTGTGTGGGGGGGGGGGGGGTGAATGTGTGTTGCCACAGAAAACAGTACTTTTAAGTTGTGTTCATTAGATGGCTATATGGAAGGGACCAATTCCCAGGCAATGTGTGTGTGTCGTGTGCGAAGTGTGTGTGTCGTGTGCGATGTGTGTGTGTTGTGTGTTCACTAGTGGGGCATACGGAGCCTCAGGCCCCTGGGAACCTGTGTCGTGTTCGGTTTTATCAACCTGCTGCTGCAGACTTCAAACAGCAGGCAGTATACAGAGCTGGGGGCAGATGGGAGCAGGAGGGAGGGAGAGAACTGGAGAGAGAGAGAGAGAGAGAGAGAGAGGATGAGAAAAAAGAGGAGAGAGGGTGGTTTCTCAGCCATAAACAGGTGGTGGAGTATCAAGTGGGTTGTGTTTGTGTGTGTGTGTGTGTGTGTCTGTGTGTATGTTTGTGTGTGTGTGTGTGTGTGTGTGTATGGGAGGTTGTTAGGGGTTGGATGTTGACACAGAACTTCTGTGGAGCTAAACTGCAAAAGTGGTGTTTTGCTGTGTGTGCAGAGTTGTGTGTAACCGCATGAATGGAAGTGATGATATAGAAACATGTATTTGTGGCTCCATGGCCTTTCTGTGGGCGTAAGAGGGAGTATTTAAAGGACACACACACACACACACACACACACACACACACATACACACACAAACACACACACACACACATACACACAAACACACACACACACACACATACACACACATACACACACATACACACAAACACACACACACACACACACATACACACAAACACACAAACACACACACACACACATACACACAAACACACACACACACACACCACACACACACACACACACATACACACATACACACACATACACACACAAACACACACACACACACACACACACACACATGTATTTAAGAGGTGAGAATTTATTTTAAGCACAAGTGGTTGTTTGGAGGGCGGAAGGCGTGTGTGTGAATTGCAGTTGTGGATTTAAAGTAAATCTATGGCATAGTGCTCACCAAATACATCCCCCTCTTTCACCAGGGCTTTGTTGTCACTCTCTATCTCTCTCTTTCACACACAAACATACACACATATACACACAAACACACACACGCACACATGCACACACGCACACACATGCACGCACACACACATGCACGCACGCACACACACACACACACACAGCCCTCTCGTTTCTGAGCAGCTTACACATTAATGTGTCATGTACAGTGTGTTTGGGCTCCGGTTGTGCCTCTGATCCGTGGCAGCTCCTCGTTCGGGGACCACTCCTGCCACTTTGCTTCACCGTGCCAGCCTGGCAAAGTGTACAAGGGGTGTGTGTGTGTGTGTGTGTGTGTGTGAGAGGGTGTGCGCGTGTGTGTGTGTGTGTGTGTCTGTCTGTGTGTGTGTGTGTGTGTGTGTGTCTGTCTGTGTGTGTGTGTGTGTGTGCGTGAGTGTGTCTGTGTTTGTACGTGCATTGGCACAGGTATGATGTGAGTTTGTGTGTGTGTTTGTGTGTGTGTATATGTGACAGCATGCCACTGCAGATGCCAGGCCTCCCACGTGGACATCAGGCGAAGCGTGAGCCAGCGTGACTGAGGGAGGGATGGAGAGAGTGAAAGATGGAGGGATGAGGGGAGGGATCAGACAGATGTGCACCTGGCCAGGACAAATGCATTCCTTATATTCCCCTGCCACATGGCTAAGTGGGTCTGACGGCCCAGGCTGGTAGCTGGTAGCTCCAGTAGTACTGTACAACACTCACAGAGAGAGAGAGAGAGAGAGAGAGAGAGAGAGAGAGAGAGAGAGAGAAGAAGAAGAAGAAGAAGAAGAAGAAGAAGCTGGAGACACAAACACATACTGCAGGCCTCCTTGCCCCATTGTCTCACAGCTGGAGACACAAACACATACTGCAGGCCCCCATGCCCCACTGTCTAAGAGCTGGAGACAAACACATACTGCAGGCCCCCATGCCCCATTGTTTAAGAGCTGGAGACAAACACATACTGCAGGCCTCCATGCCCCATTGTCCAAGAGCTC
>PYXC01000046.1:2277500-2282500 GCA_015244755.2 Tenualosa ilisha | reverse complement strand
CCATCGATAAACACAAACAGCGGTGACTCCTCAGGCCTCAGTGAGCGCAGAACACAAAGTGGGAGAAGAGCCATGTCACAGGCCAGATCAGACACTGATACCTACATCATAGTATCATAAAAAACATGCCTTTGCATCTCTCTCCCTCTCTCTCTTTCTCTGTATCTCTCTATATCTTCTTTTCCTTACCACCACTCTGTCATCATTCCCTCCATCCCTCTCACTGGCCTGTAGGTGGTGAACACAAAGCAGGAGAGAAGTTGAAACACGGACCACACACGAATAAATCATAATATCCCCCCAAAAAACGTCTCTGACTTTTTTTCTCTCTCTTTCTCTGCATTTCTCTCTCTCTCTCGTTCTTTCTCTCTTTCTTCACCACCACTCCTCCATCATTCCCTCCCTCCATCCCCTGTCTCTCCTGGTGTTGGTGGGGGGTCACAGCTGGCCTGCTGGCTGGCTGATTAGTGACAGTCCCCCCCGTGGCTGCTCTCCTGGGGGACTCCACCAGTTTCAGCACCAGAGGGACAGGAGAGGAGAGGAAAGAGAGAGAGCAAGACTGAGAAAGAGAGCTGGAGAGAGAGAGAGAGAGAGAGAGAGAGAGAGAGAGAGAGAAGAGCGGAACGAGGGATGTGAAAAAAGCAGAGGACCCAGGAGGAGATATGGATAGTGTAAGGAACCCCCCCACATGCACACACGCACACACATACACACATGCACACACACGCACACACACACACACACACCCACACCATTCACATCTAAACAACACAACCACACCTGTTAAACCAAAACCACAACCATCACCCCCATCTGTATCCCCATTCTGCACCACCACGGCCACCCTTGGCGGTCCCAGGTGCCTCCAGCGCCCAGACGTACCCAGCCACCATTACGCATCTCCCCCAGAGTCACTCCGCAGGACAGACGGACTGCTGCTGTCTATCTGTCAGGACGTCCTCTGGGTGCACAGTGGGCAAAAAAAAGGGGATAAATTCATCCAATGTCACCTTATGAGGAAGAATAAGAAAGAGAGTGAGGGAAGTGAAAGAGAGAGAGAGAGAGAGAAAGAGAGAGAGAGAGAGAGAGAGAGAGAGAGAGAGAGAAAATAAGGGGATGATGGAAAAGCACCGCACTCAGCTTCTCTTTTTATGAGCACTGACAAAAAAGTCCCTTTTCCATGTGTCTGCACAGGCTGACAGGTGAGAATGAAGGTTTGCATATTCACAGATCCACTGGTGCTCCAGACGGCTGGGCAGGTAGAGGGGGAGAGAATGAAACTGGTCTGTCAGCGCTCCCTGGCCACAGCCATGCTGTGTGTGCAAACACACTTTAAAGTCACAACAAAGACTAACTCGTCTCCGACGCACAGTCCCAAGCTCACAGGGTTGAACTTTGCTCCTCAGCCTTCTACAATATACCTCCCCTCAAACACACACACACACACACACTGTGATTTCCTGATGCCTCAGCTACATTCATACACAATAGGCTTAGATCTCAAACATATTCTGTTGCCCCTTTGGTGCATTTCTCTCTCTCTCTCTCTCTCTCTCTCTCTCTCTCTCTCTATCTCTATCTCACCTTCTCTGTCCTTCACACACAGATCTGTTTGTGATGTGTGTCTGTGGCACCAAACAGCATGAGTTAGACATGAAGGGAGTGTCTGTGTGTGTGTGTGTGTGTGTGTGTGTGTGTGTGTGGTGTGTGTGTGTGTGTGTGTGTGTGTGTGTGTGCAAGCTTTATAGGTGTGTATTTGTGTGTGTGTGTGTGGTGCATAAGGTACTACTTTCTTTATGTGACTGTGCGTGAGTGTCTGTGAGCTTGAATGCGTGTGTGTGTGTGTGAATGTATTTTAGTGTGAGTATGAATATGTGTGTGTGTGTGTGTGTGTGTGTGTGGATCTTGCCCCAACACTCCCACTCCCACAGATCCCCCGGCAGCTCTGGCTCTGTGACCATGGCGATCAATCAGCTGTCAGTTCAGCAAGCTTTGGGGGCCGACGGACGCTTCAAACGAGCGAAAGAAACACAGAGCTGCGCCGAAAGACACAGACAAGGAGAGCAGGAGAAAGAGAGAGAGAGAGAGGAGAGAGAGAGAGAGGAGAGAGAGAGAGAGAGAGGAGAGAGAGAGGGAGGGAGGGAGAGCGCAAAAAAGGGAGAAAACAAAACAACTGTCCGGATCCCTCTACTCCGGGGTCGGTGCCAAACTAAAAAGGCATTATTAAAATCCGCCCGATACCACAGTGCCTCGCGCCCTGCCAAGCGCGTCCGCAAATATGCCGCCGCTCCGACCCGAACAGAGAGCCCGGGACTGCCGTTCGCTTCGACAAATAAGCTGCGGGACCCCGGTGGGACGCACAGGGGGAGTGCGAAGAGACAGAGAGAGACAGAGACAAGGAAACGTCACGGCTCGCTCACCCCGCTCACTCACTTAGTCTGATTCTCCCACTGCTTTGCCCTACAACTGTTTGTCTGTGTGTGTGTGTGTGTGTGTGTGTGTGTGTGTGTGTGTGTGTGTGAGTGTGTGTGTGTCAATCGTTTGTATCTACTCCGTCAATTAAGTTCCCTGAGGAGGAGGTAAGAGTAGATATGAAAGTATACACACACACACACAGACACACACACACACACACACACACACACACACACAGGGGAGGAGAAAGGCAGGACAGAAGAGATCAAGAAACAAAGATCGAGGAAGAAAGAGCAGAAAAGAGAGACAGAGAAAGGGAGAGAGGGAGGAAGAGACGGAAAAAGGAAGAGGAATAGACGAGTTGAGGCTCCTGTCTGGTCCTGCTGTGCTTGCTACTAGCAACGCGCAGTGAGGATCCCTCTCTTCTCTCTCTTCCTTTCCTCTCTCTCCCCCTTTCCCTCTCTCTCTCCCTCACTCTGCCTCTCCCTCCCTCTCTCTCTTGTCCTTAACGCACAGAAAAAGGTCAGAGTTAATTAAACATGGCTGCTATCTCATGCCTTGCGAAGCGTTTCAGTGGGAGAGTGAGGGAGAGCCGACCAGAGGAGGGATATGTGTGTGTGTGTGTGTGTGTGTATGTGTGAGTGTGTGTGTGTGTGTGTGTGTGAGTGTGTGTGTGTGTGTGTGTGTGTGTGAGAGCGTATTTCACCAGATGTCCTTTTGACAAATCAGAGAGCCAGAGCTGGAGAGAGAGAGAGAGAGAGAGAGAGAAAGATAGAGAGGCCAGGGATGTTTTGGGACATCAGAGCATTCTGTTATCCCTCACTGACAGGCTGGACTATAGCTGTGAATCAGACAACCAGAGAGGACAGAGAGGAGAGGACAGTGGAGAGCAAGAGAGAGAGAGAGAGAGATGTTAAAGACAGAGGAGGAGGAGAGAAGGACAGAGGAAAGGATAAAGGAGAGGGGACAAGAGGAAGGAGAGAAAAAAAAGAAAACAGTAGAGTAGAGGAGGTGAGCGGAGAGGAAAGAGGAGAGGAGAGAAGAGGAGAGAAGAGAAGAGGGGAGGAGAGAAAAAAAAGTAGAGTAAAAGAGAGTGGAGGAGAGGAGAGAAAAGAGGAGTAGAAAAGAGGGAAGGAGAAAAGAGGGGAGGAGAGGAGAGAGGGGGGAGAGGGGAGGAGAGGAGAGAAGAGGGGTGGAGAGGGGAAGTAAAGGCCTGGCGTTGGCCTGCGCTGTTGGCAGAGCTCTCTGGACGGCTGAGTCAGTGGGCACGGCCTTGGCGTCGGCACACACACACAGACACACACACACATACACATACACACACACAGACAACATGATGTGGTTGTGATCTAAATATGGGTGTTTAGACAAGTTAATTGGGCTGACCTCATGAAAGACGGAGACAGGGAGAGCAATGGTGGCAAGGCAGCCCGGAGGAGACAAACAGAGCCTCAAATTACAGCTCAGAGTAAGTGGAAGAGCAAAAGACACGGGGAACGAGAGAACAGATAGGAATTATGAAGACAGAGAGGGGGGAGAAGAGAGGGATGAGGGAGGGACGAGTGATAATGGAATCGTGAGTTAGAGTTTGGGAGGAAGTGTGAACGAGAGAAACGAGGAGAGAGAGAGAATGGACAGAGATCAGAGAGATGGAGAAAGCCCAGAATGAGAGGGAAAAAAGAGAGAACGAGTGCTAACAAAGGCCTGAATTAGAGATCAGAGAGAGAGAGAGAGAGAGAGAAAGAGGAACGAGTGCAGCAGTGGTTGTGCAGTGGAGGAATGGTGGGTTGCTGCCCAAAGTGTGATTAATGGGAGTGATGTGAGGAGTGGGCAGGAGCACACAGACATGGTTGGATGGATGAGGGATGACTGGATGGAGGGATGACTGGATGGAGGGATGGATAGTTGGCAGGTGGAGGCTGCAGCACTCTGCACTGGTATCTCTGGTAGAACCACAAGATAGCACACAGTCTCCAAAAGCACTGATGGCTATGTGATTGAAAGGGAGTCCCATGAGTGTGTGTATGTGTGTGTGTGTGTGTGTGTATATGTGTGTTGTGTGTGTGAGAGAGAGAGAGACAGAGCAGTCATGTGTTTGTCTAGAAGCGGTACATGAGAAAAGCGGTGCAGACGCGCCGGTGGGCAAGGCTCCCAAAAGAGGGGGACTCATCCAGTGACGGGTCCCCCTGAGGGGCCTCTGGCAGCGGGGAGCAGCAGGAGAGGACAGGCCAGGGGTGCCCAGACACAGGAGGACTGAGGGGCAATAGACAAAGAGCGACAGGACCAGCATCCCCAGACACAGAAACACATGCCAGCACCACAGAGAGAGAGAGAGAGAGGAGAGAGAGAGAGAGAGAGAGAGAGAGAGAGAGAGAGGAAGAGAGGAAGAGAGGGGAGGGGTGAGTAGTGAGGGAGTACAAGAATGAAAAGGAGGAGGTCTAAGGGCTGAGGAGGAGGCACAGGAAGAGAAGAACAAAGGAGCAGATAAAGGGGTTTGTACACACACACACACACACACGCATACGCACATACACTTACAAGTGCACGCATGCATGCACGTACACACACACACACACACACACACA
>PYXC01000046.1:2260000-2272500 GCA_015244755.2 Tenualosa ilisha | reverse complement strand
GAGCCATTTGTCACTGGTGATTGCTATCAAAACCTCCCCACGGGCAGGTGGGTGGAACTGGGAGAAAGAAGGGAGGGAGGGGTGGAGGACAGAGAGAGCCGAAGCTGTGTGTGTGTGTGTATGTGTGTGTGTGTGTGTGTGTGTGCGCGTGTGTGTGTGTGTGTGTGTGTGGTGTGTGGTGGTGGTGTGTGCAGGTGTGTGTGTGTGTGTGGGGTGTGGTGTGTGTGTGTGTGTGCATGAGTGTGTGTGTGGTGTGTGTGTGTGTGTGAGAGAGAGAGAGAGAGAGTGTTAAAAGCTGCTGTTAAATATTTCTTTTTTTGTTTTTCATTTTTTGTTTGTTTTGTTTGAGGCTGGCACGGTGTGTAGGCTACCTCTCATCTTCTCCTTGGCGGCATGGGGTTGGGGCGCTGCCTCGTGTGGTTTTTACAAGCTCTACATGAGGACTAGTGATGCAAGGAGACAAAGAGAAACAGCTGAAACAGCTGATTAGTTGCAAAGATGAGCCATTCATGCCGCATTACTGCAGACGAGCATTACTGCCTGTCTGAGCGGCGGGCCCAGCGAAACTGCCAATACCTCTGGCACATGAAGCATGCGTTTGATTTCATCGGGTGTAAACACTGGCCATAAACATTTCCACTGTCTTCCTCTTGCATTGTTGCGCATGAACACACACACACACACACACGCACACACACACACACGCACAGATCATTTATGAGCCTGCCATCATTGTACAGATAATTGTGCTGTGCAGATTCTGCCCCTAAAGCATTACAGCATTGTATGTGTGAGTGTGTGTGTGTGTGTGTGTGTGTGTTGTGCTGGCCTGCGTGATGTAATTTAGCAGCGCTTGCAGGTTTCTCTGACAAGCTGTGTTAATGAGACCCTGGTCATGAGGTTTTTTGGGCAAAGGGAGGGAAACAAAGACCACACTATGCTTATGCTTTCCATAGGCAGCTCAGAGAGGGCGCAGGAGCACACTGCACCATCAGTCCTCAACGTGTACAGGAAGGGAAAACAACAGCCTGGAAATTTCACACATACTGGACAGAAATATGATGATGAGTTCATACAATTAATACAATTGGAGGCAGCTAAAATGCACTAAAAAACTCAATATAAAACATCAAAAGCTACAACAAAAGCACCGATGCCAACAAAATGGACTAAAAAGAGTCTAAACTCTAACTATACAACAGACTATCTACTAGTACAATTTTAGTACAATTTCAGACTAGGCAGTGATAGAGAAAATCAAACAAGGGTTCATGTTTTTTGTGTCCCCTAATCTGTGTATTGGATCGCTGCTAATCTGAGTATTGGATCGCTGCTAATCTGTGTACTGGATCGCTGCTAATCTGTGTATTGGATCGCTATTCAGTCTCAGAGATGGCACAGTAAACGCAGAACAATGACAAGTGGCAAAGAGACAAATGCTTCCTCCCTTAAGGCAAACATGATGTGAGGATGTTTAGCATCACAGCGCTGTCGGGGAGCGCTTAAGGCCCCCGTCCCCTGCTGAGGAGGCTGAGTGCAATCTAGTGCCTCCCTAAAGGATGACTGACGCGAGTCTAGAACCGAGACGCCACGTCAAAATGAAGGTCCGCCCTCCCTCCCCCTGCACAAGCGTGGGCATGGGTAAAAAGCCCTGAATCACACTATTGCTCCACACACACACAGACACCAAACACACACACGTGCACACACACACACACACACACGCACACGCGCACACACACACACACCAAACACACACACACCAAACACACACACACATGCACACACACACACACACACACACACAGACAACAAAGCATAAAAGCCAACAAACAGCAATTGTGCTAAATAACATGACATCAAATTTATTTATTTATTTATTTTCCCTCCTTCCCACCCCCACCCCACTCCCCTCTTTCTTTCTTCATCTGTCATTCACTCCAAAAAGCAACCTGTTTTAAACCATGAAAAGATGCTGGTTCGCAGCTTAACACATCAGTAGCTTTCTCATGTTCTTCCAGAGATATCTCGCCGCTCGCGTGGGCCTCCATCCGGCTGGCTGGCTGGCCCTCCCATGCAGGTGGACGCGGCTTCCGCTCCCGCTCCCGCCCCCTCCCGCTGCCTCCGCCAGCTTGGCTGGAGTTGATTCACCTGCGTGTGAGGTGTGGCCAGCTGGCTCCACCACGGATGCTCGTGGTGGTTAAAAAATATTGTTTTTCAAATCTGATAAATCACGATATAGATGGTGCAGCTTCAAAGAGATGAAGACGAGGAAGAAGAAGAAGGAGCAGAGGAAGAGGAGGAGGAGAAGAGCATGGGAAGAGGAAGAGGAGGAAAAAGGGGATGGGGAGACAAAGTAGAACAAAATGGGGCGAAGAAGGGATGCATGGCTCTCCATGGTATTACCACGAATCACTCGCACGAAACTGCCAAAGCCCCTGATAATCTGTTCTGCTAATCCCCAACGCGGTTCACAAACAAGTGTGGAGAGAGTGGAAGAGGAGAGAAAGAGAGATGCGCTGTTTTCTTCTCCTCTCCTCCTCTCCTCCTCTTCCTCCTCCCTCACTCTCCCTTCCTCTCTCCTTACGCTCTGCGGTGGGTGCACTTGAAGGAGGTTGAGCGTTGGGTGAGGGCTGTCAGGGTGGGTGGGGATCTCAGAGCTCGTGCTGCTGCCTCCTCGCGCTGCTGTGCTGAGGAGCTCCTGTCAGTCACACCTTGTCATTTCCAGAGCCCTTCACAAGTTTATCTGTGTCAAAAGGCATGCAAAGGAGAAATGTGTGTGTGTGTGTGTGTGATTGTGTGTGTGTGTGTGTGTGGAGGGGGGGGGGGGGGCAGCCGTCATGAGGGAGGCAGAAGAAGTGATGTGTGAAGAGCAATGAGTTGAACAAACGTTTGTGTGATGTTCATGAAATCCTGTTTCTCGAGAGCTGAGGTGATGGGGAGGTGGATGGATGGGTGAGTGGGTGGGTGGGGATCGTGTTTTTAGAAATGAACATCAATCAGCCAGTCAAGCAGAATTCAATAAATAAATTAATAAATCATCTTCCACAGGCTTGGTTATTTTAAATGCCTTAAAGCAAAGTTGCTATTGTCATCCAGGCTTAAAGCAAAGTTGCTATTGTTATCCAGGCTTAAAGCAACATTGCTATTGCTACCCAGAAACATACATGTAGGTTTTGAACATTTACAAAAGCACTTGCACTTAAAGCACTGATTTTGCAAAGGGTCTAACCTCAGTCATGAGCATCTCGACAAATGGCAAACAAAGTGCAGATACACACAGGCGAAGTGCAGCCTGCCCGCCTTGACAAGATTATCGAAGAATGCATATGTGAAAAGCTGTTTTTTTTTTTTTTGCCTGGGGAACGATGCTGCTCCCGTGGGCTCATTTGCTTACCGAGCCCACCGCGTTTACACCGCACACCCCGTAGAGCAGCACACCGACGAGCACAAGGCACACGGCGCAAAACATAAACAACGCGCAACAAACACACGACACGCAACACACACAATTACTGGTGAGGAGAAAATAAGCTGGAGAGAGTCACAATTTGATTTCAGAGCTGAGCGGACCTCTCACCCTCCCTTCAGCTCCCCCCTCCTTTCTCAAGAACTAGTTTCTTTTCTTCTCCTCTTGTCTGTCCTACGCCTGCAATTTCCTCCCTGACAGTGCCTTGACAACAAAAACCCAGTCAGGGACCTGAAAGTAAGCCTTTGTATGTGTGCGCGTGTTGCGGGTGCACAGGAGCGTGTGTGTGTGTGTGTGTGTGTGTGTGTGTGTGTGTGTGTGTGTGAGAAACCAAAATACATTTACACATGCATGCATTTACATTTACATATACATTTACATACATATGGATTCACTTTTTTTCTCATAAACCTGGTTAGCATTTGTTTAATTCCTGGCACACAGTAGCAGCTGTGCAGCCAGCATAGAGGAGCCTACAGCAACAATCTACAGCAGAGCTGTAGAAATACCTGAGGTGTGAGGGGACGCACGGTGCTGAGGGACCCTAGTGGGTCACAATAAGCTTGACAAACATTGAGTGACATGTCAATGACTGAGTCATACTCCCAAATGACGAACGACATAGACAGAAAGAGAGAGAGAGAGAGAGAGAGATAGAGATAGAGAGAGAGATAGAGATAGAGCTAAAAGATGTCCTTACACACCCACGCGTGCCCCAGTCTCTCTCTTTCTCTGGAGGCCATGGTGGGTAGCGGTGAGATAAAGGAAGGGTTGTAGCGCGGGCGTGGGCGTGAGTTAATGCTAAGATAATGATGGTGTTTTGTCAGCTCCTCGCCCTAAGCTGCAGTTCTTGCCACATGGGGAAGGAGGTTATGGACCTCTTCTGACAGCATGCCTTGATGCTCTGCACCGTGTGAGTGTGTGTATGTGTGTGTGTGTATGTGTGTGTGCATGTGCATGTGCGTGTGTGTGTGTGTGCGCGTGTGTGGGAGTGTGTGTGTGTGTGTGTGTGTAGCGATGCTGCTGTGCTAGCCTGCCGCAGGGATGGCGGCATACGCTTCGCTCCAGTGGTGTTGAGGTTGGCTGAACATGCCAAGGAGAGGATGGGATGGTTCAATCCCATCATGCAGTATGGGTCACCAGGGGTGACAGCGAGATCCACACACGATAGCCTACGTGGTGACATACACACACTCACAACGAACCTCTTCGTCTCCAGTCGCACTTCTTTGCCTGATCAAATTTTTAAGATGTTTCATTATTCTAGATGATGAATGCAGTTAGCATTGTGCCTCACACAAATCTGACATACGCTTACAGTAACTGCAAGCAGTCAACCACACCACTAAACAAACAAACAAACAAGCAAACAAAGTTAACATACGGCCAACAAACAAACATACAAACAAACAAACAAACAGGAAGTTGTTCCTTTCCTCCTCGGGAAGCAGACTGGTGTCGTTGGAGTCCCGCTGGTGCATGAATCATGATTGCACCGCCGCTCACCGAGCGTGAGCTAGCAAACAGATGCTCAGCAGCGATAACGTGGTGGAGGACGACGCTCACCAGCGCTCAGGCACGCAGTGAAGAAAATGGGAGTAAAGAACACACACACACACACATACACACACACACATACACACACTCACACATACGCGCTATGCAAAAGGAAGAAGCAAGTAATATTTCCCTATTTGAAAACATCTAATTAAATCCTAAGCAAAACACAGACACACGCACACACACACACACACACACACCATGTCAACGTTGTGCTACTGACTCTAGTGTTTAATAGCACTAAAGCAACGAGCATCAGCCAATGCAAATAGCGAACATAAAGGAGCAGTAGGAATCTGAGCCTTCAGCAGAAGACAAGACGAGACAGAAATCAAAAGTAATGAAGCAAGTCTGAAAAGTGCGCAAACAGCAGAGATAAACTCAAATTAAAGCCAGCGCTTGTCCTTCTGGAGGACAGATATAATTTTACTAGGCAGCCACACACACACACACACACACACACACACACACACACACACACACACAAGGCACAAAAAGAGTGACGTTTGACTGTTAATTTGAATGCCGCATGTTCTGTCAGGGCCTTTTTTTTACTCACCGAGGCTGGGGCTGGTGTGTGACCTTGGAAGGGATGAGGGAACGGTAAGGTCAATAACTGGCCTGTCCATGTCCAATGAGATCATACGGGGAGCCTAACTAACTGAGAGCTTTCTGTTCTCTTTCTCTCACTCTCTATGTTCTCTCTTTCTCTATATATATCTTTCTTCAAACAAATACAACCACTCTTCTCTCTTACCCAATCCATTTATTTCTCTCTCTCTCTCACTCTTCTCTCTCTCTCTCTCTGACCCTGAACATGAAGTTCCCCCCACTGGGCAGTAATCATGAGCAGCCTAGCCGAGCAGCCCAGGCAGCCTTAAGTTGCCTCTCTTGGAGGGTAAACAGCCAAACAAACATGCTAGCAAATACATAAACAACAACCTCTCTCCGGTTGTACTAATCTGGGCAAAGTTGTGTCAAGTCACTGGGACAGGAAAAAAAGACCGAAACACACAGAATGCTCAGCATGACCCCTTTCAGTGAAGTCTTTGCCAGGGCTCCAGACACGGGGACGAGGTGGCAACTTGAGCTGGCACAGGCCCCGAGATTGGGCAGAGGACATGTGGCTGGGGTGGCACTGCCCGCTGACTCTCCAGCATGTGCCCTGGCGTGGATGCCATACTGCACCTGGGCTGACTTCCCATTTGCCGCGCGTGTTCAAAGGAAGAGACTGCGTAGAGTTCTGTCACTGACACAAACACACACACACACACACACACACACACACACACACACACACACACACACACATCACTGCAACCCCCAAATCCCTTACATGTTTACACACATAACACACACACACACACACACACATACACCACTGCAACCCCCAAATCTCTTACATGTGTACACACACAACACACACACACACACACACACACACAAACACTAGATTACTGCTGTCATGTGCACGTGCTAGCAACAGGCCATGCTGTTCCAAGCTGTCTGTAAAGCACAACAGACTGAGCTGTCGAGGCCGACAGGCACTGCCAGGGTGAGATAGTGTACGCTGCGATGCAGTGATGGCATTTGGAGAGTGAAGCAGAGGTGGTGCAGTGGACACAGATTAAAAACAAACAAATAAAAACAAACAAA
This sequence comes from Tenualosa ilisha, assembly GCA_015244755.2. Classification (NCBI taxonomy): domain Eukaryota; kingdom Metazoa; phylum Chordata; class Actinopteri; order Clupeiformes; family Clupeidae; genus Tenualosa; species Tenualosa ilisha. The sequence continues at coordinate 2,265,815 of PYXC01000046.1, read as the reverse complement.
CAAACAAAAAAAAAAAAAACGGTAAAACCCCCAACCCCCATCTGCTTGCTGATATCCAACATATCCACCACCATTTCACTTGTGATCAACACATTTTTATTGAGTAGAAAAATGTCGAGGATCAAAAGGAAACTATATACAACAGGGAAAGTAAACTCATATAACCAAAACTGCAGATGTACAATCACCAAAATCAAATTAAAATGCTGATCCATTTCTGAGAGGCAGAGAGAGAGAGAGAAAGGAATGAGTGAAATAATACACAGAAAGAAAGAAAGAGAGAAAGAAGGAAAGAAAGGCAGAACAGGAAAGGAGGCCCTACTGCCTACAAGCAGACAAATGTCATCGTGGTGCCCCAGCTGTGACGGGCCATGATTCACGTCACGGCCTCCAGTCACCCAGCAGCCGGGCTCAAAGTCATGCTCACGGACAGGGGGGAGAAGAACAACACACACACACACACACACACACACACACACACACACACACACACACGCACACACACACATGCCAGGGTGAAGCTGAATCAACATTAGCGAAAGGCACTCCAGAGCTGCGGGGGTGAGGGTGCGAGCTCTCCGTGTGTCTGCTGACAGCGTTAACCCAGGGCCACGGACGCAGCAGACACAGACACAAGGATGCATGTGGAGAGAGGGACTTCAGAGCGGAGAGATGGAGAGAGGGGGTGGGGGGGGATAGAGGAAGAGAGACAGAGAAAAATGTGGTGTGAAAGTGAGAGCGGAAGCAATTAAATGGAGGGGTCAGAGAACATGGTGGAGGAGCGTGTGTGATTAATACACCTCTGCCTTAAAGAGCACCCAGACGAAGAGGGGGATAATAGAGGTATGGCCAAATCCATGGGGAGGGAGACGCTCTCTCTCTCTCTCTCTCTCTCTCTCTCTCTCTCTCTCTCTCTCTGCTTATCACTCTGTCTTTCTTCCCATTTTTCTCTTTAAAGCTCATTCTCCTTCCCATTACCTCCAGCATTTCTGTAGGGTTACTATTCTTCAGTTTTTTGGTGTGTATGTGTGTGTTTGTGCGTGCATGTGTGTGCATACATCTATACAGATTCTATTATTTGCATACTGTAAGAACATACACACACAGCCTTCCAACAGCTAGGGGGCAGTACAGAGTCTTCATAACAAGTCCTTCGCCACCCCCCTCCCTTTCTCCCTGTCTCATATTTTCCTCACCTAAACACAGATCCCTGTAGGAGTGCTTCCATGTTGAAAGAAGGGTTAGAAAGATGCATGGTTCTGTGTGTGTGTGTGTTTGTGTGTCAGAATTCAACAACACAACGTACTTGCAAGAGGGCATCAGAAAATATGAAAAGAAACCATTGCTGTTGTCATCCCCATACCAACCATGTCCACTACTGTTTCAGTTAGACGGACGGAAGAAAACTAGCGATTCCTGCCTTTAGGCAACAGAGTAGGCCTAGCAGAACAGTGAAATAATTCATCACAGCCCAGAGCAATATTACAATCACTGAGCGATCTTCAAGTCCATTAATAGCACAGTAAGTAAGTTTGCTGGGTGGTTAGGATCTAACACTAGCTAGCGCTTGAAGTGTTATACGGTGAATCACAGCATGTTTTATCTGCAGGAAACCAGAATCGAGGGATTCCTCCAACATTTAAGCCTGATAGTGTTAATATTTGATTTGTGAGTAGTGTACATGCAAGATTGTGTGTGTATATGTGTGTATGTGTGCGTGTGTGTGCGTGTGTGTGTGCGTGTGTGTGTGCGTGTGTGTGCGTGTGTGTGTGCGTGTGTGTGCTAGAAAACCTCTTGAATGCCGTAAAAATGGTAAAACTATTTGGCAAAACAATCAGTGGGATGAGACTAAAAAAATGGCATTATTTGAAACAAAACACCTGTGGAGAAATAAAAAAAACAAAAAAACAAAAACAAACATTAGTCTGTGGCAGCTCATATCATTCCTGTGTTCACTGTGTTCTGCAGTAGTGCCAAAGATTGTTGAATATGGGCGGATGCATATGGGCGAATACCACCATGGGCGGTGGTAGCGTAGTGGTAGCGTAGTGGTTAAGGAACCTGCAAGTAGCCTGAAAAGTTGTGGGTTTGAATCCCAGCTGCCACTGTTATGCCCTTGAGAAAGGCACTTAACCCTAAGTTGCTCTAGGGGAGACTGGCCCTGAACAATTGACAGTTGACAAGTTGTAAGTCGCTTTGGATAAAAGCATCTGCTAAATGCATAAACGTAAATGAATACTAACGGAGAAAGTGCAACATAATACATTACAACAGGAGCAAACGGGAATAGTTTCCGGTCTGCCTAAGTGTGTCACTTACGTCAAAATGTAAACTTTTCAGTAAACTTTTGTATCAGCATATGAGAGCTGAACTCTGGTCGGCATTAAGGGGAGATCCCCCCCCCCCCCCATGAAAATGGAACACAGAGCTAAACGAACGTTTGTGCCTCTTGCTCCTCTTTTACCCTCTATGGCAGCACTGTCAACGATGGTAGACAGGTGGAGCAAGATAGTTCATGGTAGTTCATTAGTAACACTTTCTATGAAGACCATATCTATAGCGCATTATGAGCGCATTCATAACAAACTATAATGCGCATCATAATTACTCAAAATGCATTATGACTACACTCATAATGCTTCATGATGCATTATATCAACAGTTATGAATAACTATAAGTCTAGCTTATAATGCCTTATAAATCCAAGGGTTTTATGAGTGTTCATGACTGGTTATAAACTACAGGCTGGCTGATGGGGCTTATAATACATTATGACTACTAATACCCCTCTATGCACACACCTGGATGATCAACTGTTGTAAGGGCTCATAAGTTGCTATAATGTTCCATGTGGGATCATAAGTTGTCAGTGTGAGCTTTAAGTAAAGTAAAGTTCATATGGATGCATCTATAATGCAGCACACCTCATCATAATGTTTCATTGTTGGGGTTAAGTAATGATGCGCATTATAGTTTGTTATGAATGCGCTCATAATGCGCTATAGATATGGTCTTCATAGAAAGTGTTACCAGTTCATGTCTATGGAAGTAAAGCCTGGATCAGTTCCAATCTGCATACACCGGCGTGTCGCTGGGTCGCTGGCATGCTTGGCTAACAGTGGATACTACTGCATGCTAAATAAGCTTGGTACACACCTGAATTAAAGTTGATTTTCTCCGGAGTGGAGAGTCACACTATCATGACATTTTCCTAAAATGAGCAGGAGGGTTTTGAGATCATGATACCGTGTCCGAAATGTACATTCGTTGCTCAGAAAAATGTCTTTTAAATATTTTGTAAAATTTTGAGGTTCTGGGGTCCTCTGCACTGCCTTCCCCCATGAGATCGTGGTTCCAGGAAGTGGCTCATCATGAAATATTGCCCACCTACCATGGTACTGTGTATCACCGCTGTGTTCTATGGTAGCTACATAAATCATTGTTGTGTTCTATGGTGCCTATATCATCACCATGTTCTATGGTAGCTGCATAAATCATTGCTGCGTTCTATGGTAGTTACATAAAACAATGCTGTGTTCTATGGTGCCTTATCCTCACTATGTTCTATGGTAGCTACATAAACCAATGCCGTGTTCTATGGTGGTTAAATCATAGCTGCGCTAACACATTGTCTCTATACAGTATCCCAGTGTATTGTGTGTATAATACAGTGAAGTGTGTTATGTCTCAACATGCAGATGGCACAGTCTCCAGCACAATTAGTGCTTCTTTGTGAGGTAATTAACAGCAGGAAGTCCCGCTGTCAATTGCAGTGAAAGGACCTCGAGCGCCGATGATCACTAGAAAACACTCCATCATTGATCCACCCTGTCTATCTCTCTCTCTCTCTCTCTCACACACACACACACACACACATACACACACACACAAACAATGCGAAAAAAGGAATCTTGTCATTCTGAACAGTGGTTTAAAAGCAAAACAAACAAACAAAAAAAACAAAGTAAGGTTTGGGACACATTAGGGGGGTGTGTGTGGTGTGTGTGGTGTGTGTGTGTGTGTGTGAGAGAGAGAGATGGGTGGGGGGTGGATGGGGTGCAGTGTAGTGATGACTACCAAACAAAAATTGTCCAGCACTTCTTTGAAGAGAGATTGTGGGAGAGTGTGAGTGAGAGAGAGATAGCAAAAGAGAAAGGAAGAGGGCAAAATCTCTGTGTGTGTATGTGTGCGTGTGTGTTTGTGTGTGTGTGTGTGTCTGTGTGTGTGATAAGAAGAGAGCGGGAAGTGCAAGAGAGACAGTGTGTGTGTGTGTGACAGTACAGAGAGAGAGAGAGAGAGAGAGTAAAAAATCAATATGCTTGGAAATGGGATTAGGTCTGAACAGCCTCTGAGCAGGGCCTGTCCTAGTTTTCAGCTATCAGCAGATATCCAGCTCCGCTTTCAAGAGTGCTTTAGTGAGAGGCACGTTGTTCTGCTCTACACCGCACCACACCACACCATACCACACCGCACCGCACCGCACGCACCGCACTGCACCGCCCTGGGCCTGGGTACTACAGTCCCCCTCTTCACCCTCCTCATTCTCTCCTCTTAGCACTCTGGGGGTGGGGGGGGTGGTTCATATCGCACCTGAGGCCTGATGTGTCACACACACACACACACACACACACACACACACACCACGAGGGAGGTGAGGTTCGTTTCCTCAGTCCTCAGAGGACAAGTTGAAAGAGGGGAGTGGTTCTACTTGTCTCTCTCTCTCTGTTATCCGCCATGTTGTCAAAATGAAATCCATTAGAGGAGATTAAGTGCCACAGAGCGGGGGAATCTGAGCTTAATTAAACGGCGGGGCTGATCTGCGTCGCTGGCGAAAGACGAAAGCGAGGGGGAGAGATAACGGCGAGCTGCGGATCCAGCTATTTTAAGGGGCGCAGCCGGCTGTGACGTGCGTAGTGTGAGACAACTGCCTCTGGCTCCAGTGACGAGACATAAATAACTACATGCGCTAGAAATGGGAGTGAATAACAAATATGGTGGAGCCCCCCCCCCCAAAAAAAAAAAAATGTTTGGAGAAGAATATGGGGGAGGATGATGATGATGATGATGATGATGATGATGATGGCTAAAAGAAGAAGAAACTTTAAAGAGAGAGAGAGAGTGAGAAGATGTTACTGTGTGTGTGTGGGTGTGTGTGAGAGAGTTATCAATATGTGAGGGAGTTTGTCAACTTGCGTATGTATATGACAGCATCAGTGTGTGTGTGTGTGTGTGTGTAAGCATGAGTGTGTGCTTGGGTGCAGTGTATTTTTAGGCAAAGGCCTGCTCTGCTCCGTAGGGACCTGCAGCTCTAAATAAAGAATCACTAGGAACCGTGTTTTCTCTCTGTCCCACAGGACACATTAGCATTAGCATGTCTTCACATGGCAATGTGCTTTTATTTGGCCTTTCTGCCTCCACCGCACTCTCTCTCTCTCATCTCTCACTACTCTCGCACAAACACATGCTTACACACACACACACACACACACACACACACACACACACACTCACACACACACACACACACATTAAGAATCACTAGACTCACAAACACACACACACACACACACACACACACACACACACACACATTAAGAATCACTAGACTCACAAACACACACACACACACACCCATATGCATATACACATGCAGTACATACTGTACATTGATACTGTACATACACAAAGACCTCCCACAAACACACACACACACACACATATACACACACACACACACACACATACAGAAAGAGTTCATCTTTTTCTCCATGCCTCGTAGCTCCCCTGCCTCTCTGAATACATTTGATGAAGTGC
>PYXC01000046.1:2252500-2255000 GCA_015244755.2 Tenualosa ilisha | reverse complement strand
ACACGTGGACACGCATCAACACAAACACACATGCGGACACGCATCAACACAAACACACAAACACACATGCGGGCACACATCAACACAAACACACATGCGGACACGCATCAACACAAACACACACAAACACACACGTGGACACACACGTACACAAACACACATGCGGACACGCATCAACACAAACACACACAAACACACATGCGGACACACATCAACACAAACACACATGCGGACACACATGCGGACACGCATCAACACACACGCATGAATACACACACACACACACACACGTGGACACACATCAACACACACACATAAATACATACACACACACACACACACACACACACACACTCACACAGACACACAGGCACACCTTTCAACCATTTTGCTGCTGTCACATAAGCACGCTCACATAAGAGCCCACACAGCGACAGAGCTGACAATGACGACGCTAACATAAGCGTGTTGGCCGTATCTTGGGTCTGTCTTTTGGCCATAAAAGACATAGCAGGAGATGATGATATTCCCCGATCCCACCGAGCACACACTCCTATCCTGATGCCAGATGAGAAATTCATTGTCGGGCGAATGGGTGAATCCAGGGGAAACGGGGATCCATCAGCTTATCGACTGCACTGAGATCAGCTTACACTGAAGCAGAGGTAATGGGTTCTATGCCAAGCTGACTTTGATCGCTGCAGACAGAACAGCAGAAGTAGCACCCCCCTCCTCCAGCTCTGGAATTTAACGCAGACATTTTGTTCCACAGGCTACAGGACCAACAAAATAGCGCATCAGTGGGTAAAGTATTGTCAGGCGAGAACTGTGGCTTTAGACTGAATGAAAAGAGGCTGGGGGGCACTGGAGAGGCTATGTGTGTGACTGTGTGCGTGTGTGTGTGTGTGTGTGTGTGTGTGTGTGTGTGTGTGTGTGACTGTGTGGGTGGGTGAATAGGGTTGTGAGGTTGGGGGCATGTCTAGGTGAGGGGGCTTCTCAGCGCTGACTGGTGTCTGGAATATTGACAGGTCGTTTGAAATTCACGTCTGGGCCCTGTGTCTGCACTGGGGCAGATAAACGCTGACGCGAAGAAACACTACACTGCCGAGGCATGTAAGTCTGTCTGTCTCTGTGTGTGTGTTGTGTGTGTGTGTGTGTGTGTGTGTGTGTGTGTGTGTGTGCGTGCATAAGTGTGTGTGCATAAGTGTGTGTGTGGTTGCGTGTATGCAATAAAAAACAGATCTCTCTACCCCTCCATCTCTCTCCCTCTCTATTTCCCTGCTCTCTCTTTCTCTGTCTCTCTTCCCAATGCTTTCTTCTTCTTCTTTTCTTTCACTTCATCTTTCTCTCGTTCTTCCTCTCTCTCAATTCTGCCCTCCAATTTCTGTGGTTTGGCACAGAGTGTGGGCCTGAGCCCGGGCCTAGTCACTGGGTGATATTTTAAATTGCTATCTTAGAGCCATTGATTAATCAATGCTGCCATTTTTTCCCCTCATAAGCCTGTGGTCTGGGAGCGGGGAGAGCTGCGGTCATTGCAGCTATTGAGCTAGTCACTGACCAGAGGTGAGGAAAGGTCAAGTCTCAGCTTTTACAAGCGTCGGGGCCCTGGTTGCTATGCTAAACCCTGCAGCAGATGAGGAATGGCGCTTAATGTGCGGTTAGTGTATGTGTGTGTGGTGTGTGTGGTCTGTTTGTTTCGGTGTCCCTTAGAGACAATGGAATCCTTGGAGTTTAATTTACCTTAGTGCACGATAGCATCAAGCCATATGATACGTACTGTTGGCATGTGATTAGGTGTGTGTTTTGCACGGGAGGTAGTGTATGCTCAAGAGACTGTGTGTGTGTGTGTGTGTGTGTGTGTGTGTGTGTGTGCGTGCATGTACGTTTTTGTGCCTGTGACACATATGGTTTATACTCCTCCATTTTTACAAGAGAGGTATTGGAAAGATTATGAACCTGGGTGTGTGTGTGAGTACCATGTGATGTGTGTGTGCAAATGTGTGTGTGTGTGTGTGTGTGTGTGTGTACATGCGTGTGTGTGTGTGTGTGTGCTAGCATGCATTTCTACCTTTGCATTTGAAGACAAAATATGACATGATGCCAATCCCTATGAGCTGATGATAAGACAGTACTCTTGTGAAGTGTGTGTACGCCTGTGTCTGTGTGTATGGTGTGGTGTGTGTGTGTGTGTATGTTAGTAGGGCACCAGGCTGGATATATACTCTGTCAGGGTGTGTTTGCTGAGGGATTGGACTAATGGCTGTGTGTGTGTGTGTGTGTCTGTGTGTGTGTGTGTGTGTGTGTCGGCGGAAGTGTGTCGATGTGGAGCGGAGCGGTGAGGCAGGGTTGAGGCTAGCCAAAGCCATTATGTCTGTATCTGTGGGCTGATGCTAACCTTACATCCCTCTCTCTCTCTCCATCCCTCTCCCTCTCTCTCTCTCCATCCCTCCCTTCCCCACTCCTCCCCGAGCCTTCATTACGGCTCCTGTTTGCTCCGGAT
>PYXC01000046.1:2245000-2250000 GCA_015244755.2 Tenualosa ilisha | reverse complement strand
TAGAAGCATATCTTATTGAATAGCCTCTTTGCCTTGCATGTATGACATAAAACATGAAAACCTTGAAAAGCAACACAACAGAGCAACATTCAAAATCCATGCCAGTCTCCTTACAAAGTACTGCAGGTGTTTTTTTTTGTTTTTTTTTAAACAAGAGATTGGGTCAGTATGTCAGGAATTTAAATAATAACACAGAGGAAATTAAAAATCAAGGCAAATGAGATAGAAGACTCTTAGAAAAGTATTCTAGTTAAAAAAGCCTCTGGACCTGCTTAGGTGCGGCACTTTGAGAACCAGTGGGAAATATTCCCTTCCTTTCATGGAGCAGGTAACCTGTAGTCTTTTATCAAGCAGCACATTTATTAATCAATTTCCTTTGTCTCTAGAAACCACCCTCAGACCTTGACAAAAAAGAAAAAGAAACAGAAGAACAAGGAGAAGAAAAAGAACAAGAAACAGAATCTCTGGCTACAAAGGACTCTTGATCTAAATATCTTAAATTGCAGGGAAGAGGAAGAATAAAGGCAGGAAGAAAGCGGGAACAATAAAGACAAAGCTGCAAAATCACACAGCCACGCCGAACGCAAGGTAGCGGCTCTTTTCACACCCGGCCCTTTGTTGTGAGACAGAAGGAGGGAAAAGGCTAACAAGAAAGGCCACAACAAATAACTCTGAAGCTGGCGCTAGCCCTCTAAAGTTAAACTAGCTGGCGCTAGCCCATTAATATGAAACCAGCTGGTGCTAGCCCACTAAAACTAGCTGGCGCTAGCTCACTAAAAGCCTGCTTTAGCAGTCTTTCAGGATGCCAGGGGAGATGGCTTGGCTGAGTGCCAACAGAGGCGATCCAGTGGCGGAACAGCAGTGGGCCTGAGGCAAAGACTGTGGGATTCAGTAGTAACAATGGGATTCAGGAGTGACAGTGGGTTTCAGTAGTAACAGTGAGATGATGTAGGGTTTAGTAGTAACAGTGGGGTTAAGTAGTAACGGTGGGATTCAGTGGGATTCAGTAGTGACAGTGGGATTCAGTAGAAACAATGGGATTCAGGGGTGACAGTGGGGTTCAGTGGGGCTCAGTAGTAGCAGTGGGATTTAGTAGTAACAGTGGGATTCAGTAGTAACAATGGGATTCAGGAGTGACAGTGGGGTTCAGTAGCAGCAAGTGGTGCTCAGTATAGGCATGGGCAGTGGGCAGTCTGTTGGATTTCAGTAGCTGCTATAGGGTTCAGAAGTGACAGTGGAGCTCAGTATAGGCAGTGAAGTTCAGCAATGACAGTAGGGTTCAGTATAAGCAATAGAATTCAGAAGGGGCAGAAAGGATTCAGTATTTGCAGTGGGTTTCAGTAGTGGCACTGGGGTTCTGCAGAGGGATTGAGGAGTAGCAGTGAGATTCAGTAGCATTAGTGAGACTCATTAGTGAGGTAAGTGTAGGCAGCACACTCTAGAACTACCACCAGCCCAAGGACAATAAAGAGTGTGTGTGTGTGCGTGTGTGTGTGTGTCTGTTTGCATGTGTTTATGTTTCATCTGTACTATTAGATGTGTACACAGAAACACCCAGATGCATCACACATCATGAGGCATCATGTTGGGCATAGTAATACTTAATACTATTATTAATACCCAGTGCACAAGCAAACACCTTTCTGTGTACAAACACACCATCCACTGGGCAAAGAAATCTCATTTACACTGCAGGTATATATATACAGCCAGACAAAAAAATCTTTATCATAATGAATCCAGTGCTATAAAACTGCTATCTGTACCAATGGCACATGCTTTTCTACCCCACACCACACACACACACACACACACACACACACACACACACACACACACACAACCAAAACCACACACACAACCACCGCAGTCATGTTTACCATTGTCATATGTCACTCACACACATTCTCAGCTTCTCTTGTCAAACAGAAGCATGTCAACACAACACACATACACACAGACAGAAGCACACATGTAAACACACACCCAAGAGCTGGACTGAAAGCCACGCCGATGCTCCCTTTTTTCTCTCTGGGACTTATTTGGTTTCCCATGGGGCTTCCCATCTTAGTCACAGCGCTGCATCATATTCTCACTGCCCTGTTCAACACTCCTCTTTTCTCAAGCTCTCTCTCTCCTCATCTCTTGCTCTCTATTCTTCTTTCCATTCTCTCTGTCTTTCTCTTCACACATAGTTTTGTGTGGATGTGTGTGTGTATGTGTGAGTGTGACTGTTAATGCATGCATATGTGTGTGTATGTGTGTGTATGAGTGCTTGTGTGTGTGTAGTGTGACATTTTTCTTTTGTTTCCATCAGTAATGTGTGTGTGTGTGTGTGTGTGTGTGTGTGTGTCTAGCAGAGGTCTGCAGAAAGCAGAAAAACACTGCAAAAACTGAAAAACACTCACGCTGACTGACAGGTGTTTGGATTCCACCATCGACTGCTCATTAATCTCAGGCATTAGACATTCCTCCACTCACCTCAACACACACACACACACACACACACACACACACACACACACACACACACACACGCGCGGGTGTAGTTTTGTTTCAAAAAGTGGTAAGGACAGCATGCCTACATCACCCACCGCTTTCAAAAAAACAAACAAAACAAAAAACAATTCAAGCAAAACTGTAGTGAAGTTAAACGTTGAGTCTTACTGTGTCACTGCACACCTGTGTAAAATGATGCATGTGCAGTCTGAAGACTGATGTGATGCCTTTTGGACCCTTCAAGGACTTTCCCATGTGGGGGTGCAGGCTACACACTATAACTCATAACATGCTGTGAAAATACTTGGTGGGACTGGTCTGCAATTTGCTAAACTGTGTTCACTGATATTCATTATTCACTGAAGACCTCTCAACCATCTGAAAAAAAGAGAAATAGCTTATGGGCTTGCCAATTTGCAGGAGTAATTAGCACAGGGCATTGACCAACATTTCCATCACTAAAATTGCATTATTTTGAGGTGCAATCACACAATGTCAGCCTAATACTGAGACAGTACAAAAGTGCCTTCAAAATGGTATATTGCTACCTTGCCTTATTGAATATATGAACAGGTATGAATGTGGATTTCACTATTTTTGGAATATAGCCTATTTGGTATGGATGGTTGTACCTGGATGGCACCTGAATGAGTGTTTGCATGCAGAACTGTATCCACAATACATGTAAATATGATGTGAATTTAACCACCATAATCACACACACACGCACACACACACACACACATACACACACTCACACTATACACACATATGCACACACACACACACACACACACACACACGTTAACAAACATTACACAGCAACACATGTATTTAAACACACAGACACAAACACAGGCCATAACACAATGCCTACTTTAAATAAGACATACAATTTCTTGTGCACACTGGTATACACATCCACACTAACTTACAAATACATAGACATATAGCACACACACACACACACACACACACACACAGACACTTACAAGTGCATAGACATATAGCACACACACACACACACACTTACAAGTGCATAGACATATAGCACACACACACACACACACACACACACACACACACACCACACACACACACTCCCTCTCTCGTTTTGCACTCAATATCTCTCTCCCGAGGCATTATCTTACAAGAAAACTCCTTCTCCTATCAAGCCTGCTCAGTCTTCCACTTGACCTTCCAGTGGCATCACCACAGCTTAAGATGGATGGCTGGATTGTAGGGTGGAGTGGAATACGCTGAGGCCAATATAACACACACACACACACACATACACACACACACACACACACACACACAGACACACACACTCACACACACACACACACACACACACAAGCCCTGACTCATCACAATGCACTCCAGAGCCACTCTGGGAGTCGAGTGGAGACCAGGTGAGTGTGTGTGTGGGGGGGGTGGGTGCTTTAGCGTACAGAAAGGAACCCAGGGACGACCCTGGTGACGCTGCCACACGAAGCACACTAACCCGCTTTTAACAATATATATATAATATAATATGCCCGCAAAGGCAAGTCATCAATTATACAAGGGGCCTGCTTGAGGAGCGGAAGCGCATGGCTAGGAGGCAGGAAAGCCTCATCCGGAACCTTCCAGAACTCTTCTCACCACCAGGCCCCAGTGCACCCTCGTCTCCTTCTCCTTCTCCTTCTCCATCTCCGCTCATCCGTCAGAAGCGAGGAGCAGCGGGCGTGGAAGCCACGCTGAGTGAGAGAGGCCCTAATGTTTACCAGTACAAGAAGGAAGGGGAGTCAAATATTCATGAGAGACAGTCAGAGAGTCTTTGCCTCAGCCAATTGGATGAGAGAGAGGAGTCAGAGCCCTTTTGACGGACACACACCTTTGGTATACCTGAGACCTGCTAACAGATACACACCTTTGGCGTTCCAAGGGGCCTGTTAAGAGATACACACCTATGACATACCTGAGGCCCTGCTAACAGATACACACCTTTGCCGTACCTGAGGCCCTGTTAACAGATACACACCTTTGCCGTACTTGAGGCCCTGTTGACAGATGCACACCTTTGCTGCACCTGAGGCCCTGTTAACAGATGCACACCTATGCCGTACCTGAGGCCCTGTTAACAGATACACACCTATGCCGTACCTGAGGCCTGTTAACAGATACACACCTTTGACGTACCTGAGGTCCTGTTAACAGATACACACCTATGTCATACCTGAGGCTCTGTTAACAGATACACACCTATGCCGTACTTGAGGCCTGTTAACAGATACACACCTTTGACGTACCTGAGGCCTGTTAACAGATACACGCCCTTGCCGTACCTGAGGCCCTGTTAACAGATACACACCTTTGTCATACCTGAGGCCCTGTTAACAGATACACACCTTTGCCGTACTTGAGGCCTGTTAACAGATACACGCCTTTGCCATACCTGAGGCCTGTTAACAGATACACACCGTAAGAACAAAAGAGACACAGGGGGCCAACTGCCA
>PYXC01000046.1:2210000-2237500 GCA_015244755.2 Tenualosa ilisha | reverse complement strand
TGGCCCTGCCACACAGCAGAAAGGCCTTGATCATAATGCCATCAGTGGGGACGGAAGGATCAAGCTCCCTTTTTCCCCCTTCAGCTGGTTCTTTCCTCCTGCTTTCATTTACTGCATTTTCTCCCCTCATCCACACACCCCCCCTCCCATCCCCCGCTCAAAAATACTATGCTAATATGGCCTCAGTTCAGAAAGAGGAAGAGGCTTTAAAAAGCTTTCTCTGATGGACGAGTGGGATAGTATAGAAAAAAAAAAAGAGAGAGAGAGAGGGATGCAGAGAGATGGATGTACAAAGAGAAAGTAGAAGAGACAGACTCTTTCCGTCCGTCCGAGGGAGGCTAGACACATCTCTCTTCTCCAGCTCGTGGTCCCCATCTAATGTGTCCAAATGTCATTTCCTCTTTGCTGCCTTTCATGTCTAACCTTTAAAGGCACTAATGGCCTGCTCTCAGTCAGAGAGAGAGAGAGAGTGACAGAGAGAGAGGTAAAGGAGGGGTAGAAGGGCCAAACTGCCATGGACGTCACTACAAATACCCACTGACCTCTGACTTTTGCCAACAAACCCTTTAACTGTCCCTAACCGCCTTAAATCATTCACAAGGGGTGAAAGGGCTCTGAGTGTTATATACAGAAGCCCTCTTGGACAAGAAATGCATCGAGGGCTTACACTGGCTCTAATGGCTTCTACTGCTTTGGCCATAGGCACATTATGGGATGGCCATCTTGTAATGTAAAGGCTTTCTTTCACCCTGTAGCTTCACAATAAAATCCACACAGACATGACACCTAAAATGGGCTCTCTAGAGGAACTGATGCTGAAGTTCAGTCAACACTATATGACAGCTTTGACAAAACACTTTCTCTATTTAAAATGAACAGGCTCAGACGAGCTCCCACCTGCACCTGGCCTGTGGCTGAAGGCACACCTTAAACTAGTGGAACTAGCAGATTCTGCATTAGAGGCTTTTCTAAGAAATGTTTCAAGCTTTGGCAGCCCTACTTCAAATACTTCTATAATAAATTAGCCTCTGCTAGCCTCATGAATTAAAGTCTTAAAGAAGAAATCTGGTGTAAATGAATCTATATCCCTGTTGTTCCAGATCACCAAATACTGCCTGTAGGGAGAAGAACAAAACCTTTGATGTAACATAGACTTAATTACGTAGTTGCAGCTAACATTAACTGAATGGGGCACTGTGAAAATGGAACTTGAAGCAAGTTAATGTGGGCCATTCAGCTGGTGTTAGCTGCCAGCTCACTATTCAGATCTATGCTGTATCAAAACTTCTGTGTTCTTCTCTCTACCGACAGCGACTTGGAACAACAGGACCATGGATTGATTCACGTCAGATTTCTCCTTTAAGTGTCCACCTTTACACTTTGTACCCATTTGTAACATGCCAATATATATAGCAATATAGTACAATCAATACATTATCACTACCAATATATGATTACCTTTTCCTGTCATATATATGGCTTGAATTGTTTGACAATCTAGAATGTGCTATGATGTTAACTGCAGCACATTTGTGATGAAAATGTAGACATATAGTATAGTAGCCTACACCTTCACTGTTGCTTTTCCCCTTAGCATGCCTTAGCAGACTCCTTCATACACGCTAAGAGACTAAAGACATCCAGTGATGATGTGCAGTGCTGTTTTGTTGTGTGATAGCACAACATATGGCATTAAGTCACATATTTGTTGTGAGATTTGCTCAGTGCCAATGTGATGCAGCGCAGCTCATGTGACATCCATACAAATTGATTCAATAGATGGAAATTATTGTTGCACAGGCAAACTAACAATACATAAATTACAGCATTCAAGCAGAAATCACATGCACAAACACACACACACACACACACGCACACACACATACACACACATATACGCCACACTCTCTCTCTCTCTCTCTCCCCTTCTCGCTCTCTCTACTTGTAGGTTACTAAGAGTGTCTTCCAATGAAACCATCTGCAAAAGGCTTTTACCAAATAAGAACAAGAGCAGTTTTATCATCTATTGGAGCAGACAGAAATCTCAGCCTCCGGGCAAAAGCAGCACTAAACTGTGGTAAGTCCAGAGACACACAATCACATTCTCAACGGATTGAGATAACATCCTCTTACAATGCCCCACTACACAATGCAATGACCACAAATGATCCAAATCAGCAGCCCTTCCATCCAGACTCCATAACTGGTGTGGGCTTTGACTTGTAAAGGCGAAGAAAAACAACTTAGGTGAGATAACACCATCTCTTTTCTGAGCAATAATTACTCCCTAAGCTAACATTCAGCATGGTCATGAACACACCAATTTAACATTATAGATTAGATAAAGGCAGAAGGTGTGTTTTCTTGATGGGCTAATAAATTATCCTTCCAATCCAACAACACTCAATTAGTTACCCGAAACAAACCTTAACTTTCACTTCCATTTGCTTATAGTAAAGACTGTTTTTGCTGCCTTTTGCTAATTGCTGCATTTGCTTAAAGTCAAGTTGACATTGTATGAAACACACAAACACACACACACACACACACACACACACACACACACACACCACACAGAGAGAGAGAGAGAGAGAGAGAGAGACTCTCCACCGGCACCCCATATGGAGTTGTTAAATGTGAACAATGTTCTTTTAAATGCCACATTTGGTCGCCACTCAGTCAACAGCAAGCATGTCTGGCTAACAAAGGCCTTATTTGAATGTGTTATCACAGCTACGTCACTTCAAATGATCAAATGCCAGTCTGCACTGACTCATACAGTTAAAGTAAAATGTCAAACCTTTAACGATGACAGTTGGGGGACAAAAAGGCTCTGTTGGGTTTATTTATTTATTTTTTATTTTTAAACATAAAGAAACACTTTCCCTGCTGCACTCACTTTCTTTCTTTCTGTTTTTCTTTTTCTTTCTTTCTTTCTTTCTTTCTTTCTTTCTTTCTTTCTTTCTCTCACATTCACGTCTGACTGTCTGTTGTGTCGGCTGGTACCAGTCTGCCAAATCCAAACTTACTCAAAATGGTGTTGTTGCTCATGTGTTAAATTGTGATTTTTTTTTTTCTTCCCTCACTCTCTTCACCAGGTGCCTGTGTTGCCGATTTGAACTGAGACTTTCTGAGAACAGCTGGCTCTGGTAGACCACAGTTGAGAGTTTTGTGTTTTCTTTCTAGCCCCTAACGCCGAGACTGCTATCGTCGAGACTTTCTTTCCTTTTATGCCGAGGTGTCGGAGGTTGTGAGGTGTTGAGTTCACACCTGTCATTGTCAGACACCCCAATTTCAATCCCCCCATGATAAAGCAATCTCTCACCGTGTGCTTGGTGCCATTCACTTAAGGAGTGTAGGACTAAAATGAAGTTACTTTAGGAAACCAAAGTGAAAGGCACACACACACACACACACAACACACACACACACACACACAAACACAAAAATGCTCACTCTCACAGCTTACACTGCAAAGAGTGAGTCTACGGAGGGAAGCCAATAATAACTAAAACATCTGAGTGTGCAAACACATTGTAGAGTTCTGTAATTGAGATATAACAAAAGTTACCTGCCTACAGCACAAAACAGGAGTTTGTTGTGAGATCAGGCCAATACACCAGAGCTGAGATGACGTGCTGTTACTGTTATTACAGTATATTTATTCAATAAACTCTAAGCTCTGACTGAAATTACTCAATTAATAAACGAACTCAATGAATTAAATATCTGTTTATTCATCATATTTTTTTACTCACCATGTGACTGTGCCCCGTTCCTTTCCTATATAATTGTTGGCTGAGTCGTAGTTGTTATAAAACACTCTCCAGCTAAGCTGGTTTAAACACTCATCCTCTTGTTGTGCCTAACAACAGCCTTCACCTTTGGAGTGTTCTCTTAGTGCTGTCAATTAACGCCTTAAGTTTAACGTGTTTGCTTGTTAACAGAACATAAACTGTCTGCCCAGAAACCTAATAGATAGTTTTGATATATATTTTTTGAAACAATAACAAGGTTGTTGAACTATACAGTGTCTGTTTTAACCGAAATGTTAAAGTGATTAGTATGACAAAGGAATTCGCAAGACTTGGCTGCGTGGTCGAAGAGTAGATAGTGGTGCTCAAAGCAATTTGGTGAATTATGCTTTTGAGTGTAAGAGCGTAAACACACTCGACGCAGAACCACAACAGGAAAACAACGACGACAAGGCAACACAGTGCCCTTTGTGTTGAGTCAACGCAGAACCATCTGACACAGAATAATCTGATGTTTGACTCCGCACTGACATGAGGTGGCAAAGTGGCTAAATTTGCCATAGTCTCAAGTTCTTGTTAAGATTTAGAGAGCCACGTCTAAGGTTGAAAGAGTCTCTCTTTGACATAAATACAAGCAGCAGAATAAAAGCAGCATAATGACCGTTGGAGATGCTTCATAATAAGAGTACAAGGCAAAGGCCAAACCACGGTAGATTTGAAGCAAGGGGGAGTGTGCAGAACTTGGCCATCCCTGGGCACCCCTGTTATAGACAACCTGTGGCCACTACTCTCTTTCACACTGGGTAGGAAAACAAGCAGTGGCACTTTGCTAAAGCCTGTGCTAACCCGGGGCATGTGTGACATTCTTTCTTCACAAAAGAAAAAGGAGAATTCTGGAACTTTAAATGTGTGATTAACTGTGATTAATCATGATTAACTTAAAATTTCTGTTGTGATTAATCAGATTATATAAGTATATATAAGTATATACACATCCAGTGTATATACAATGTGATTCAAACTTGAGACATCACTGTACCTGATTGTCCCGATCCAAAAGTTCTGGCTGATAAACCAATAGACTCTTACATTCTACATCAAGCCAAAATCCTCCTGAGTTATCCTGCATGTTTGAGCATGCATGCACACATGCATAAAAAGGATTGGTTGTGAGCAAGTGTTCAGAGACAGCATCTATTCCAAATACTAGTGTGTTTTGGGAATGGCTGTGTGTCTGTGTTTGGGAATGTGTGTGTGTGTGTGTGTGTGTGTGTGAGAGAGACAGAGAGCGAGAGAGAGAGATTGCATATGTGTGCATGTTTGTGTGTGAGAGAGAGGGTGTGTGTTTGGGAGGGAAGGGGGGTTTGCTTGCTGAAATAAACATGGCCATAGTGGTCCAAGGCCTGGATCAGATGGGACCCTCCCTCCTCTGAGCGCTCAGGCACATCAAAGCCCCGTCTGCCCTGCTGAATTTAATTTGTACCCCTCATTTTTTATTACACTTTTTTTTTTCTTTTCTTGGATCATGTCGGTGGGATGGAGGCACCTCCACGAGTGAGACACAGAGACAGTGACAAATGCTTAGGAAAAGATGGAGGCTGAGAGTGCGAAAGAGAGAGAGAGAGCAAAAGAGAGAGCAAAAGAGAGAGACAAAAAGAGAGAGAGATAGAAAGAGAAAGACCCCCTGACTTCCTCCCTGCCCTGCCCTGTCATCTGTCTTACTAACCCTCCTGTTGGGTGAATTAGAGTGCCAAACTGACTCTGATTGGCCGGAATGTCAGTCTGGGGACCATGATTGGCAGATAAGTGTGTCAGATGTCTTGCCAGATGAGGCACTATATGTGTCAAGACTGGGACAAACTCCCTTCCTCGCTCTCCATCCTCTCTCTCTCTCTCTCTCTCTCTCTCTCTCTCCATTTCTCTCTTTCTCAACCTCTGTCTATCACTCCAACCCTCCCTCTCCATACTTCCTTCCCTATCCTTCTCTCTCTCTCTCTCTCTGCATTCCTCTCTCTTTCTCTCTCTATCCATCCCTCTCTCTCTGTCCTTCTCCCTCTCCCTTTTCTCCTCCCCCCCCCTCTCTCTCTCTCTCTCTCTCTCTCTCTCTCTATCTGGACTGAGGCTGCTGAGCATGAGCTCCCCCTTTAATGAGCCTCTCTTGAGAAGGCTGGCAGGTGCACGTTCAGCCATTCCTTTACAAGCTCAGCACCAACCCCGGCCAACTATCTCTCGCTCCCCCACTGTAATTAATACCACACACATACACACACACACCGCGCGCACACACACACACACACACACAAACACACAAACACACACACACACACACATACACACTGCCACATCACAAACACCATCCTAAGAGCCTGGATTAACTTACATGCATCAGCATTATTAACAAAAGCTTGTCATTACTGTGATTAGGCCATGCTAATAACATGATAATAACACAATAATAGCTTTGCATCAACAAAACGAAAGTAGAGAAGTTAAATAAAGATGGCTTAAAAAAAAGAAAAAAAAAAAA
The DNA here is from genome assembly GCA_015244755.2 of Tenualosa ilisha. Taxonomy (NCBI): domain Eukaryota; kingdom Metazoa; phylum Chordata; class Actinopteri; order Clupeiformes; family Clupeidae; genus Tenualosa; species Tenualosa ilisha. The sequence goes on along the minus strand of PYXC01000046.1, from coordinate 2,231,218 downwards.
GCTTAATTAAATGAAAAGAATGAGAAAGAAAAGAAAAGCTTTCCTGCTCATTTGGGTTGTGGCTGCATGGGTTCAAACAAACTGAACAAACTCCAGCACACATACACGCGTGTGTGAGCTGAGCGGATAAGACAATATTATATCCCTCAGAATTATGTGTTGCCGTGGAAACAGGACATGTTGCTTTATTAGTCCTAGCCTTCTGCCAGGGGCATTATGGGAAACCTGTGCATATTGATTTGGGGGTTCTTTGGTGAATATTGTTTATTCTATTTCCAGGACTTCTGCCTACAGCGCCCCCCCCCCCCACCCCACCCCCACCCCCAAACTCTCTCTCTCTCTCTCTCTCTCTCTCTATCTATCTATCTATCTATCTCTCTATGCCTCCCATCACTCCATCTGTCTCTGTGAGGGAGCGCCCAAAGTGAGTCAGTGAAAGACTGCAGAGACAGAGAGAGACAGACTGGCAGATATTGAAAGAGAGAAAGGGAGAGAGAGAGAGAGAGAGAGCGAGAGAGAGAGTAAAGGACCACAGAACTGAGACAGAGAGAAAGAGGGAGAATTCGAGCGATAGAGTCAGAGATGGTTTAGAGCGATCGGGAAAGCTGAGAGGATAAACAGGCCCTAAAATGCAGGTACATAAAACCCCTCGGAGGTGAAAGGAGATCAGTCCTGCTCCCAAACAGGTCTTAATAGGAAACTGGAGATAGGCTTTGATTCAATCCAGGGCCTCTCTGAAAAGACAAGTCAAACTGCTCCATTAAATTAACCTGCCTGATAGACTCGCATTTTCCCTCCATTTCCAGAACAGATAAGGAGCAGCAGGAATCGCTTACCAAAAACAGCAGGGGGACAGAAACTCTACTGTCTCAGCTGTCTCATAGGCTAGAGAGCACCTCCCGCACCTCTGCCTTCACCTTCCTCCACCTAGACCTCCCTTTCCACTTCTGTCGTTTTTTTTATTGTTTTTTTTTATTAGATTTGATTTGATTTGATTTTTGTATTTTTTCTTACTCTTTTCAATTTGGGCTGTAATATAAAGTGGGTAAGTAGAGAGGTAAGGAGAGCGATGAAAGAGGAACATTTCTTTGAAAGAGTAAACTGGATATTCAAAGTTTTATATGTGTCACCAAAAGTTCACGGCTCACAGGAAATTGTCCAATTGTCTGTCTGGGCTTGGATTGTGTGTTTCTGAACAGATGGTTTTGCTATGCTTAAAGCTGAATGTTGCTTTCTCAACAGTGCACACACACACACACACACACACACACACACACACACACACAAACTGCCTAACACACGTAATACTGACACTGCAATTGCATGCTCTCTGTATGTTGCAATCGCAAGCAATCCTGTAACAAAGCACTTTTCATTACTAAGGTCTGTAAGTCTGGAAACAACGCAAAGGGACAACAACAGTTCTGAAAAAATGTGGCCACACACACACACACACACACACACACACACATCCATACTCCTTAATAAAAGCATGGTATGGTACCTGCAGAATGAGTACCCAAGGGTTTCATTATCTTATCACTATGCCCGGGCCCTAACTAGTTACTTAACACAGAGGCCTGCCTGGCAGCAGCACACAGACTTATATTGTGTTTGACTGGGCCTCCCAACTAATGGCCTACCCCCCAGACACCCATAGGTGAGCCTTATTATTGTGTTTACTCTTCAAAGCCACAGCACTGTCAGGGGAAATCATGCACAGCTTTCCTCCCCTCTCACACTCTTTCCCTCCCTCCTTCTCTCTCTCTCTCTCTCTCTCTGTCTCTTTTATTATTATTTTGCAGGATGAGATAATGGCCCAAGCTGCAATGTATGGTGGAACACATTGAAAACAACACACACAATAATCCCTGCACTTAAAGTTTCAAACAAAACTAAACAAATGCCCTGAACAAGCCACTGGAAACCCATCAATGTTGAGAAAATGCTGTGGAAATCAATGTTGGGTAGTTGTACAGGTGCAGACAAGAGTTCTCAGTAATGTGACCATCACCATCACCATCATCAACATCTTCCTCTTCTTCTTTTTCCTCTCCTTCTTCTTCTTCTTCTTCTTTTTGGTGTGTCTGGTTTGATCTTGGTTGTTGGTTCTCTACCTTAAAATACTAAAAGAATTCCGAGCACCTTTCTTTTAATTTGGCAGAGTTGGTAGGTTTGCCAAAGTGGCTGAAGTAGTAGTCTAAAGTAGCAGTCTATAGCAGAAACCCCCTCACGTCTATTGCATCATGTCTGTTGCCTTCAAATTTGGAGTTTGCCCAAACATTTTCAAACAGGTTGCAGGGGCTGGAACTTCTCAAGGTTGTGAACAGAGATACCACTTTTAGCAACAAGGCAGAGCTGGCTAGACAGTCAGACAGTCTGGGCTGGAAGGAGAGGGTGGAGGGGTGGGGTGAGCAGACTGGGCCTGGGTGAGGTGGGACGGGGGGAGGCGAGGTAGGGTGGGATAGGGAGGCTAAGTGGAGTTAATTGCTGGCTGCCTTTACTGCGGGTGAATGATGGCAAAGCGGGACGTGGGGACCAATGCGTCTCTGTCTGGGCTAATAAGGAAGGAGGGAGCCAAGGATGCTGTGCAAACCTGCGCTAACTGCGGCGGCACCTGATCAAGGCATCGATTTCTGATTGGACCGGAGACCAGGGCTGGTAAAAACTGACGGTTGCCCCTAGCGATGGGCAGGACGACACTTGCGCACCACAAGCATGCGAGGCAGAGGATGGCTGTAAGTGAGTGCTGTCCTGCCATGGCAACAGTAGCCAGTGGTGACGAGGGGCACTGTGACATAGAAGTGAAGTCTGAGTGGGGACTGAGCTGCACTGCACCGCTCCGCGCCGGCTTCTAGGCCTTGTGCTATAGCAGTCCATTCTTCTTCATTAGCGAATGTGGGTTTCTAAAGGGCAAGAAATCCATACATTCGCAGGCTGGAATGGTGGAGCAAATGAATTATATGGTTGTTCACACACACAAACGTATGAGACACACACATAAACTTTTATTGCCCCCATGGACTCTCTCTAGCACAATGTCCATGTATAGATTAGATATACACATCCTCCTTCTGCACACACACACACACACACACACACACACACACACACACACATATTCCAGCTCAATCTGACACTAAATTTGTGTTTAGGGTACAATTTAGTCTTAGCCATTTTGGGAAACCCACCATATTCAACAATCAGGGCCATTGGGAAGAGACAGCTTCCAGCAGCAGTCACGAGATTTGTCCTCATCATCAACAACCCTGCATGACAGCTATCCTCTCTCTCTCTCTCTCTCTGGCACTCTCTGTGGCCATAATACTGCCCACATCACTGCTCGCCTCTTGCCCTCCTCTTCTCCTCTTCACACTCCTCCACTCACTATCCCTCCATCCTCATCACAGCAGGGATCAAACAGGCTCGTATCCCTTCATCTTCACCAGCAGTTCAACTCTCAGGCTCAACTCTCTCTCCCTTTTTTCTTCTCCCTCTCTCTATCTCTCTCTCTCCATGTCTATCTCTCTCTGTCTCTATCCCTTTCTCTTTCTCCCATCTCTATCCCCTGCCCTCCCTCTCCCTCTTTTCCTCTCCTCTCTCTTTCTCTCTCTCTCTCTCTCTCTCTCTCTCTCTCCATCTCTATCTCTCTCTCTCTCCCCATCTCTCTCCTTCTGTCTCTCTTCATCTCTATTCCTTTCTCTCTCTCCCATCTCTATCCCTTTCTCTCTCTCTCTCTCACTCCCCATCTCTCTCTCCCCCATCTCTAGACTTTGCTCTCTCTCTCTCTCTCCCTGTCTCTAACCCAGAGCTGAGTGCCTCGGGCGTGGAGAGGCTTATTCACAGTGGCCGCGGTGGTGGAGGAGGTGGGTGCGGAGGAGGCAGTGGTGGTGGGGGCCCCTCAGACTCAGATGGAGACAAGGAGGCCCAAGCACTGGATGGTAATTGCTTTACATGCTTGTTGATTTACAAGCGCCGAAGACAAGGGTCGGACACAGAGCCTTTGGCTCTGCTTGGCGAGGTTCTGCCACGCAACGCCGCCCGCTGCCCCAATAAAATAAAACCCAGCAGCAGAAGCAGAGAGAGATCCCCCATCAGCTGCCCCTATCAATGCACTCCATAGTCCAGCCTGTTTGCCCCCCCCCCCCCCCCCAACCCCTCCCTGCTGCTCATCTCCACCTCTCAGTGCCAGGCTGATGTTTGGGAAGACAGGGGGCCTGGAACTCACTGTGAAGATACATACACACTCTACAAGCAGAGGACACACTGTTTTTCTACACATGCACACACACACACACACACACACACACATACACATGCTCTCGCTTTCTCTCATCCAACTTGCTACTGGGTGCATGGTACTTGCCCTCACTTTTATCTTCTCTCCACTTTCTCTCTCTCTTTATTTTATATTTCACTTTGTTTTTCATTTCTCCTCTCTCTCCCTCTCTCTGCTTCTCCTGCTTCCTCCTTCAATGTTCGGCTGCTTGTCGTTGTGGTCTTGCTCATTATCTCCTAAAGCTTGGCCAAACATTAGTTTCTGCATCAGCGAGCGTCGACCACACACACAAAGGCAGTTAACAAAGAAAGCCGAAGTGGTCCTCCAAGCAAAAGGCACCAACAGTCTTTAAAGAAAATAAAAAAAGTTTAATCAATGTAGAAACTCTGTTCTACTCCATTCCGAGTGGTGGACCGCAGACCCTGGGACCTCGCGAAGGAAAAACAAGATTCATCTCACTGCCTTAAGCAACATCTCACACGCAGCATGACATCTCAATACTGACTTGTGCTAGGTACCGCATCCAGGCTTACATTATGCAGTGAGCTTCCGCTAACGTTTTAAACGTGCATGATGAATGCGCAATGAAGGAATGAATAATGCATATCAATGGACGCAGCTTTTGTCGAAGAGCACCCCGCGCTCCGTAATTGACTGGGCCATTATCACGGCGTGCTCCTGTCTCATCGGCTAATTAAATGTCGGTCTGAGCTAACTCACACACATACGCGCATGCATACACACACACACACCCAAACACACACACACACACACATACACTCTTTCTCTCTCTCTCTCTCCCTTACACACATACATAGGCACACACACACACACACACACACAAACACACACACACACACACAGCAGGAGTTGGACACTCAGAAGACACAATGCCACGCAGTATGAGGGAGCACAGAGACTTTCACTACCGAAAGCACATCTTGCCAATACCTGCATGCGACATGAAGCACTCAGATACAAGTGTTAGGCTTTTAGTAAGTACGCCTTACTGCCTTTGGCTCCAGCTGAGTCATTCAAGACACCTCAGCCCTGACTGGTTCACATAAGAGAGAAACATACACACACAAACACACACACACATATACACATATATGCACACCAAGCCACACACACACTCACACACACACACACACACATATACACATATATGCACACCACATACACACACACACACACACACACACACACACACACACACACACACACTTTTCTGGAGAGCATGATTTAATGGCAAGAGAACTTTCTACTCTGTTCCGTGGTGCATGTAGAGCGAGAGCGCCTACCTGCTAACAGGATGCATTCATTTGAAAAGGCCTTGACCTTCTCTGCTACGCTACCCTGAGCAGAGACCCCTTGGTTCTCTTTGTCAACCCAACATCATGCCCAGCCGCTACCAGGGATGGTGGCCAGGAGTTGTCCATGAATAATGCCAGAGACCAGTGCTCTCAGACTGTAATATGGGCCACAGGATCTGGAGGACACACAGACTCTGCTACCTTCTCCTGCCTCTACCCGAGAGCCCCCCTTCACTCCCATAACTAATATGAGAGAGATGAATATTTCATTTGGCAAGACATAACGTGGGAAGGGATAGGAGAGAGAGAGGGAGAGAGATAGACAGATAGAGGAATGGAATAAAGAACAAAAGGATAGATGAATGAAAAGAAAGGGTAAAGATATATAAAAGAAAATAGCCCAATATGTATACATATGTGTGTGTGTGTGTGTGCGTGTGTATGCGTGTGTCTACACTTCCACACACACATCCACACACACACACACACACACACACATATATATAAAGACTTATGGACATATGGAAGTGCTTAAAAAAAAAGAATATTTAGTCCATCTGTTGTTACATCTTTGCAATAATTGATCAGATTTTTCCCTCCTCTGGTGGATTAATTGTTAGGGATTCCTGATAAGCCTCATGCAGTCACAACACTGTCTCGCACGCTAATTACACAAACTGGCTGGAGCGACTCCAGCCAATAATCACTAAACAAATGCTCCCAAAAATGAAAGCTATCTCACTCCATGCCATGCAGCTGAATCGAAGGAAGTGTAGAAGTTCCTAATCTTTACTTCATAATTAATTCTAATAACAAGGGATTTGGGGCTTTCCTTAAATCTGCTGCAGTGCATATGATCCCCCTTTTCATCCCCTTCCCCTCCTGGATACACACATACACACACACATACACACACACCACCACCACCAATAACAACACCCGCACTCCAAAAGCAGTCAGGCACTGTAGGAAATAATCCCCCTGACACAAGGGATGGTGCTTTTTTAATGATCTAACATCAGAATTAGCGAGCATGTACGTGTGTGTTTATGTGTGTGTGTGTGTGTGTAAAAACGGCACTTGCTTGTTGACAGCACACACACACACGCATGCACGGCTTCGTTAATTAAACATGGTCCAGTCTTTCCTGGTATTCTCACTGTGCTACAGTCACAGCATCAGTTAGCTGTACCGCGCTCCTGTTAGCTCCAAACATGACGACAAACACACACAGCAAAAAATAAATGATAAAGAAGAAAAGAAGAAAAAAAAAACCACAAATGCACACAGAATACACTAGCGAAAGGCCCTTTAAATAAACACGATTACACAATGTGTATTAATACCATTTGTATAACTAGCAACCAAAACACAAATTGTCTTGGTAGTGGGAGACAGAGTAGCAACTACAAGCTGATAATGTCACTGGAGTGGCTGACTGGGAGGGAGAAAGAGTTCAGACGTGACCTCTGTCTCGCTGGTGTGCCACTCGTTGCAAAATGTCAGAGGAAAATAGAACAGGGACGTGGGAATGTGCCGAAACAAGGTCGACACAAGATGTCTCGGAAATAATTAGCCCGGGTTGAATCAGAATCCAATGAAGTGTACAGCAGTGCTCAGCATTCTGCCCACACACTGCTGGTGGGCTGGGGGGGGGGTAATTGAGTTTTACTTCATTATTTGTTTATTTTTTTAGTTTTGTTCCTCCTTTCTTGCAGGATCAGTGAGAGAGAGAGAGAGAGAGAGAGAGAGAGAGAGTGAGAGAGGTGTGAGATGGTGGGTTGCATCACAGACACAAAACTAAAGTGTGTTGCTGTTGATTCCTTTTTTCCCGGCCTGATAGTGTCCTCTCAGTCCACACCTCTGGCTAAACAGTTCAGCTGTAGATATTTCAATGAGATTCGAATGAGTCCTAATGTTCCCCCTTAACCCTGAGCCCTGATCCCTCAGAGATTGAACTGTCATGAATAAACCAATGCGCGGGTGTGGGGGGGATTAGGATTCAGGCAATAAACTGATCACATTTAAGTGCTGCAGCTTTAAATCTCAGCCTCCTTTGTGATGATGCAGTGCGTTTGCTATTGGCGGCGACCACTAGGCTTCAGGGACCATAAAAACGAATGCTGGGACAAGGAGGGATGGTGACTTAAGCAGTTTAAATAAAATTATTCAAAGAACAAAGGAACTTTCTTGTATTTAATGTTCAAAACTCAATCTAATAATGGGCCTTTGGGCTATTTCTTTTTAACAAATCTGTTAGGAATGAGTCCTTGCAGATTAAATGAAGTGGTAGTGCATCAATAATTGATCATCGAGTCTTTTTATAGCATGGGCCCTCAGAGATTCATAATTCTCCTCACATTAGCCCCGGCAAAAAAGCTAAAGTTTTAATAAATAGGCATTAAAAGTTTAACTATTATAAATGGCACCAATTAAAAGCCATGCGGCAGCTATGCATCATCTCTGAGAGCTGCCATAACACAAGCATGTACACATGTCTATCTCACTGAACACACACAAAGATACTGAGACATCACACACACACACGGACACACACATGTATTTACACACACGCACACACGCATACACACACACACACACACACACACAGACAGACAGACACACACATATGCACACATGTGCACACACACACACAGACAGACACACAAACACACACACACACAGACACACACACACACAATATGACAGCTGTGCTAGTCAGTGTAATCACTGTAAACAATGCATTACATAGCAGCTCCTCATAAACCCTAATATGCAGCACTCTGCTGAGCATCTGCTCGTAATCGTCAGCACAGTCATCACTTGCTTAAGTGCTCCATGCATTTAGCTTTCTGTCACAACAAGAGCGTATATGAGTGTGTGTCTTTAAATTTATGGTTACTCAAATATGTGTGTGTGAACCCACATGTAAGGTGACCACATTTATTGATAACAGACATACAAGTCTGCTGTGAATTAGTGTGTCCTATTATAATGTGCCAGCGCGTATGAATGTAGCGTGTGTGTGTGTGTGTGTGTGTGTGTGTGTGTGTGTGTGTGTGTGCAGAGACAGCCATTCACCTTTGTCAAAAATCTGCATGAACATAAAATTTTTACCACCGGTGCGCATTAGCCAAGCGGCTCGTGGAGCCAACGTGAAGCCATGCCACCCGTGTCCACTCGCTCATTGCAGCGGCCGACCCTATTAACGGGCGAGTGGGCCGAGGGCACGGTAGTCACCTGACCGATGAGGCCAGTATCAAATGAAGCCCCCCAACCTGCTCTGCTCAACAAACCCTCTCACAATGCCGTTTCTCTGATCACGCCAGCTGCCAGACACTCAGCATGTCGCCTTTTGTTCGCTATCACTTGTTCATTTGCTCTCTCTCTCTGTCTCTCTCTCTCTCTCTCACACACACACACACACACACACACACACACACACACACACTCTCTCTTTATCACCCTTTTTCTTTTGGTTCCTTTAAGTCTTCGCCCTGGTACCCCTCTGTGCCAAGGGATGACATACGAGAGAAGAGATCGGGGGAGAAAAAAGCGAGGGAGAGAGAAAGAGCGTGTGAGTGAGAGAGAAAGAGCGTGTGAGTGAGGGGAAAAGGGAAAAGACTCTTTTGTTCTGCAGACAAGAGGAGAAAAAGGGGCCTGTAATTTGCTGGAAGCAGGATCCTTGGTTTTTTAATAAAAAGCCTGGCGTGTTGTAATTGGTGCAGGGATTTACTAGGGTGCCCTCTCTCTCTTTCTTTGGCACTGAACGCCTTCTCTGGCTTCCTTAAGCTTTTCTCTCTCTATCACTCTCTCTCCCCCTCTCCATATCTTCTTCTCCCTCTCCTTCGCCAGTCACCTGATCTGCAGGTGGTCAACCTGTAATAGCGATGCAACCGCCTAACAGTCAGCTTCCCACTGTTCAGAGAAAGCCTTTCTACAGCCAGGTGAGAGGCAGATTGTGTGTGTGTGTGTGTGTGTGTGTGTGTGTGCGCGTGTGCGTGTTGTGTGTGTGTGTGTGTGAGAGAGAGAGAGAGAGAGATTGTTTATGCCTATGTCTATGTGTATGTGTGTGCATTTGTGTGTGTCTGTGTGTATATATGTTTGTATGCGTGTGTGTGTGTGTGTGTGTGTGTGTGTGTGTGTGAGAGAGAGAGAGAGAGAGAGAGGCGTGGAGTGTGATAGGGTATTGAAGCATGCGCTATGTGTGTGTGTGTGTGTGTTTGTGTGTGTGAGTGTATTCTTAACGATGTCTCTATGCATATGCTCCCAAATGAGTATGTTTGTGTGTGTGTGTGTGTGTGTGTGTGTGTGTGTGTGTTTATGAGAGAGAGAGAGAGACAGACAGAGGTGGGGAGAATGACAGGGTAATGAGAGGAGAGGATTGTGCAAGAAGAAGGTGGGGGAGACAGTGAGGGCGAGGGAGAGCAGGAAGCCCATCAGACTCGCCTGAAGGAGAGGACCAACCAGAATAATGGCGGGGTGCTTTCCACAAGAAAGGCTGCTGAGCACGGGAGACAGAGAGAGGTGAGAGAGGCAGGGATAAAACACTGGGACTCAAGACCAGGCCGGGGATATTAAGGGATATTAGGATCAAAGGATGCTGGGTTTCTGTGTGGAGAAGCAACTCGGAGGAGATAGATCGGGGCGGACAGATAGTATTCACACACACACACACACACACACACACATATATACACACCCCTATACACACCTACACACAGACAGACACACACCTACACACACATTTATTTTCTTAGCTGGTGCTGTTTTCAAGGGGCACTTAATCGAGTTCGAAAAAAAAGACATGCAAGTCACCGTTTGTGGCTGACTGCACGTCTCACTGAGGTGTTAAAGCAAAGGTCTTGTTGTGAGTGACTACTCCTCCAAATGGCTGCCTGTGTAATTGGCTTTGTTGGACATTGCATGACAAACGTATAATTCAGTAACCTAGTAATAACTGAATCAGTCTCTTAATGAGTCCCTTTGTTAGAGAAAGAGAGAGGGAGAGAGAGAGAGAGAGAGAGAGTGAGGGAGAGAGAGAGAGCGAGAGAGAGAGCACTAACCAGAGTTTTTTTTTCACTATGTTGTTCATGAACCAAAAACACTCCAAAAGAAAGAGAATGATATGAAAAACAAACAAACAAACAAACAAAAACTAGGTTTCAGTCAGACTCAGAGATGCAAGGGAAATGTAGCAAACATCATAACTATCCTTCTCTCTCTCTCTCTCTCTCTCTCTCTTTCTTTCATTCTGTCTGTGTTGGCTTGGGCAGCTGGTTAAAGAAGAAGGGAGTCCCCACCGTCCTCTCCTCCCATTCCTCTCTGGTGTCTAATGAACTTGTTTTTCTCTCGTTTGCACCCGTGCTGACTAATCACTTCAGACATCTGACAGCGCACCCCACATCGATCCCCACGGCTGAGGGAGAGAAAATAAATAAACAACAAAATAAATAAATAACAGCATGGACTGCTGTTTTTTTTTTTTTTTTTTTTTTTTTGCCTGTTGATGGTGATGATGGTTGCCATGGATATGCGCGATGCAACAGGCCTGTCGCTGCGGGCGCCGCGTCGCAGTCAGTGAATTTTGAATTATTCTATGTTTTATATATGGCTTTACTCAAGGCAACAGCTCTCCTGCTGAGGATCTGAACACGAGACTCGGCATCACCTCTCATCACTCTGACATGTCGTCCATCAACAGGTGCGTGTGCCTGTGTGTGTGTGTGTGTGTGTGTGTGTGTGTGCGAGAGATTAGGGGGACGTGTTTGTAATCTTCAAAGACGACAAGGCACTGGGGTCTCTTCAATCCTTGCAGGCATGATTTCTCTCATTAGTCTCCTGCAGTTGAGTGACATGAAGGGAAAAATGGTTTCTGACAGTGAGAGATCAGCAGAACCCTGTGCTGCCACACACACACACACACACACACACACACACGCACACACACGCGCACACACACACATATGAACACACAAACACACAGACACAAAATAAACTCAGGCACACACAGAGAGACAACACACACACACACACACACACGCACACACGCACACACACACACACACACACACACACACACACACACACGCACACACACACACATATAGACACACATATGGACACACAGACACAGAATACACACGGACACACACACACAGACAATACAACATATGTACACAGAAACACACAGACACAGAATACACACAGACACCCACACAAACACACATGCATGCACATATGAACATGCATTGACGGACAAGCACACACACACACACACACATACACACAAAGAAGATGCCAATGCACATCACTGCAAAGACATGTACACACACACACACACACACACACACACATTTCTAAGCTACCTGGGAGATTCTTCAGAGACAGCAATCTGCTCTCCCCCTGTATTTGCCTGCTCTGCATTAACACACAAATCCGTTCAAGCCTGCAAACACACTCAATCTCTCCCTTCTCCATCAGAAGATGTGCACACACTGAACATCACCCCCCCCACACACACACACACACACACCCCGCTCCCAGGAGCAAAGGCTCTGATACCACACACTCCGCACATTAGGGTAGCTGCCTGCTACACATCCCGCCCCCCACCCCCCAACACACACACACACACACACACACACACACACACACACACCACACACACTCACACTGTCCTCTCTCTACCATCTTCTCTCTCTGTCTGTCTGAGTGAGTGACGTGCTGGCTAACTGTATGCTCCCTGCCTGTGGTGCTGGGGGAGGGCCTGCCTCAGCGCTTCAGTGCACCCCAGGGAGCCCCCATCCAGTCCTCCCCTCACACTCCACACTCTGGCTCACCACAGGGGTGGGGGGGGGTGACGGGCTCGTGCCTGTGTATGCATATGTGTGTGTGTTTGTGTGTTTGTGTGCATGTGTGTGTTTGCATATATGTGTGTTTGTGTGCATGTGTGTGCATATGTGTGCGTGTGTGCGAGCATGTGAGAGAGAGAGAGAGGGTGTGTGTGAGTGTGAATGTGCGTGTGTGCGTGTGTGTGTGTGTGTTTGCACATGTGATTGTGGGTGAGTATGTGTGCGCTTAAGATTTCAACCTGTTTTTCTTTGCAGTCTCTTTACTATCTTTGCCAACCAGCTGGCACATGTGACCTTGCTGACCATCTAAAAGAGGCTGAATTAATCGGAGTGGGACTATCAAGCAGTGGCCCCTCTCTCTCTCTCTCTCTCTCTCTCTCTGTAACAGCCTTGTGCATCACAGTGCAACACAATGCTACTTTTCCACAGCCTACTTGTGGGAGGCATGGAAGGTAAAGCCGTGCACAGGGTAAATCTGTGTCTACCATTGTGTACTGTAGGTTTAGAGTAGGCAGTTTACTTTTTTCTTTAGTGTGCACACACACACACACACACACACACACACACACACACACACAAAACCCTCACAATTTAAGCTACAGAGTCCAATGGTGAAATAAAGCTTTCGTCACGGAGCTTCCTCTGGGAGCACGTTAGATGTGATTTGTCCCTCAAACAGCAGCTGTGGTGGAGTGACACTGGTCTCCTGAGATTTCAGCAAGGTGTGTGTGTGTGTGTGGGCGCGCACGTGTGCGTGTGTGTGTGTGTGTGGGGGGGGGGGTTAGAATCTCAGGTGGGAATATGAGCCACGGCAACACATACACAGCTGCAGAGCGATCTTAACATGTCTGATGACGGTCTGCCAGTCAGCCATACCACGAGAAGAGAGAAAGGAGTGAAGAGACACAATGATGCAAAGAAGAGAGAGAGAGAGAGGGAGAGAGTAAATGGAGAAACAGAGAGGGGGAGATGCAGAACTCTAAGAAGAACAAGAAAAAAAAAAGAGTTTACTGTAATGCTCTTTGAGTCAATCAAACTGCTCATATATTCATATATATATACATATATGTCTTCTGGCAGTTGCCTCTGTGTGAGAGACCTTATAGTGCTGGAACAGGGCATCACTCTAATTGCCTCGCAGCTAGCATGGCATCAATGTTATCCTCATGCTACTTATCGGGCTACATCCACCTTCCACAGATATTGTAGCTGGCTAATGAGCGATTCTGCTTGATACTTAACGGTGTGAGCGTTAGCGGATCGCTAGCTTTGGCTGGCGGCGCCTACAGAAAATGCACATCTCCAGCATGTTCCTTCGACCTAACCCAAACCTTTCCAGTTTGTCAGCGCTTAATGGGCTAAGTTGTGTTTACTTTTGAAGGCAAGCGGAGCTAGCATGAATTATTGATGCCTAAGTGATGATTTCTCTCTGTTTGTGTGTTTGTATGTGTGTGTTTACGTGTGTGTGTGTGCACATGTGTTTGTGAAAGAGATGGTTGTGGTTTATCAGGTCGAGGTGATCCATCCGAATTGATACATTTCCTGAGCTTTTTATTGCCAAATACACGGATGCATCCCGGAATGCCAGAGTTCATCCAGGTGCTCGGATCCACCCTGGCGCATATTCTGTTTTTGTACAAAACACTTTAATTGAGTTCAGACTTCCTGCTTGATTCCAACATTCACAAAGAAAAACAAAAGCTTTAAAAAGCAAAAAAAAGAAAGAAAAAACACACAGCAGAGGCTGGATGTGAGTGTGTATGTATGCAGCATGTTTGTGTGTACATTAGTGTGAGAGGACGAGGAGAGAGAGAGAGATGGGGGATTCGGCGGTGGAGGTGGAGGAAGGGGGATGAAAGAAAACATGTTGTCTCCTGGGTGGTCAAGTGAAGTGAAATGATAGCTAGATAGAGAACTGAATGAGCCAAGAAAGGCAGCGTTGGAATCGTACCATAACAACAGAGAAACGGAGTGAGAGACATATCAAAACATGAGATCCTAACACTACAGAAGACAACCACACCACCACCACATAACACAGAGGCTTGTATTTCGCTCTATAAAAAGGAACGTTTTTCATAACAAACTCCCTGCGAACTGTACAATGCTGCCTGCGATATATAAAACCTGGTCAACTTTTCACCCCTTTGCAAAAGCAGTCTTCTCATGTCTCGTAGACTTACAACTCTTCTCTAGCAAAACCCAGGAGGAGGAAGTGTAATGCCTCCCTTTGGCTTCTCCTGAGAGTTCAGAGGTAAAAAAGCAGCACAGATATGTATGTATGCATGTGTGTGTGTGTGTGTGTGTGTGTGTGGTGGGGGGAGCAGAAGGTCCATACAAGTAGCAGGGCGGCATAGTTTTCTGCTTTTCTTGGCTCGTAGCACTCCCCTCTCATCCCTTCCTCCTCTCCTCTCTTCATCCTTCCTCTCTCCCCTTTGTGCAGCTGTCTAAGACATCTTTGACTTGGCTCCTGCCCTCCTTCTCCTCCTCCTCCTCCTCCTCCTCCACCTCCTCCTCCTCTGTCTCTCTCCGCGTCTCGCCCGCGAACACGATCGTCCACTGGAGAGAAATCAATCAAGGCCCCAGCCATAGGGTAAACGCTGGAGCTCAGACACGTCTGTGACCCAACCCTACCCACCCTGCCAAACATGCCTGCCGGGATGTTTACCTCCATCAGGAACTTCTGCACTAAATCAAGGAGCTGCTCAAGCATTAAGAGCTGGGAGTGGAGCGGAGAAGAGTGGAGTAGAGAAGGTTTTACAGTATAAGATGGGGGCTACAGTTACACTAAGCTGTGTTAATCACTCCATGGCCACACGCTGGCCCCAAGCATCACTCCACTTGAAGGCTCTGTTATGGGGTTTGGCAGTTGTAGGCTTGTGGCTGAAGAAAGAGTTGATCCTTGGCAAGCATAGTTTCTAACTAATATATGTATGTATGTATGTATGTATGTATGTATGTATGTATGTATGTATGTATGTATGTATGTATGTATCTCTCTCTCTCTCTCTCTCTCTCTCTCTCTCTCTATATATATATATATATATATATATATACATATATGTATAAATATAGAGATAGATAGATAGATAGATAGATAGATAGATAGATATCAATTCATAAATCTATTGCCAATTAAAAAGCACTGTTTTTTTTTTTTATTTCTCTGACTGCCTTATTGTAGGAGACTCTCTAAAATAATAGCAGGGCTTGTATTGTCAAAAAATTCCATAAAAACATTACTAATGAACATGGAAATAGTGCAGTATCAAAGAAAGATACTGTGAAATTCTGTGAAATGGAAAAGGTTCTGGTGAAACTTTCTTAAAGAGTTTTGTTGTCCCCTTCTGCTGTGCAGCATAGCTGATTCCAATTTTTACTTGGACTTTGGCTCCCTTTCAATTGAGCCTCACAGTGCCCGTAAACAGACAGGATTTGCATGTGAAGTTCAGTAGTTAAATTCTGAGGCTGAATCCGATCACCAGCCAAAAGTAAAGCAGCTTGTGGAATGTGAAGGGGAGAAGAGTGAGAGACAGATAGAAGAGTAGAAGATAGAGAGAGAGAGAGAGATAAAGAAAGGAAGAAAGAAAGGAGAGGGAGGAAGGGAGAAAGAGATGAAGAAGAAGAAGAAGCCTTCCTCGGCAGTCTGTCAGAAACTCCAGCGCTTTCTAGTTTGTTTGTCGGCTTGTTTGTGTTGAGCTATTTTTTTCTTCTTTTTTTTTCCTTCTCTTTCGCTCTCTTTTAATTCCTGAAGAATCCATAACCGCCCATCTGCCGCTTCTACAGTGACACCTCCTCCAGCGCCTTTCTCGACTGTGCTTGAGAGAGGAAGATTGGTAAAGCAAGGCACCTGTTTAATTGCCGTGACTGCAGGGTTGGCGAAGGGTGAAACTTCACCTCGTTACATTCCTCAGTATGCATATGCAAAAGTATGATACATGAATATATTACCCGGGTGTAACTTGCAATTAAAACAAACATACACACACACACACACACACACAAAGTTTCTGTGGAACGTCCTCATTCTTTGTGTGTGTGTGTGTGTGAAGAAAAGTGCTTGGTGTTCTTTGGGCTTGTGTTCTCTTGGTATGCTGATGCTTTTGCGATACAATGAAGGCGTGCAAGCAAGTGACTATGCATGTACCAAGTCTAAATTAGTGAGACAAGAACCTAATTGCGTGCCCGAGTTGATGCGCACAAAAAGTGAACAAGGGAGCTGAAGTGAGAGAGACAGTGAGAGAGAGAAAGAAAGAGAGAGAAGGAGAGAGAGAGAGAGAGAAGGAGAAAGAGAGAGAGAGAGAGAGAGAGAGAGAGAGAGAGAGAGAGAGACGCTTCCTTCCATGCTGCCCCTTCCAGCTCATCAACCCCCTCCAGTTGGTGGCAACACTAGACTCCCCACCCCCCACCGTGGTGCTCCAGAGAGCTCCCCCCTCGACCGTCTGGTACGCCATCCCACAGGCAGTCGCCCCCGCTGGGCACAATATGCCACCCACTATGCCTGCTCTGCCAGGAGCATGCAGGGCTTTTCCGTTTCACGTCCAGAAAAAAAAAAAAAGCCCCTGTTATTGCCACCCCAGCTTGTAATTAGACAGAGACGTACGATAATGGCTAATGATGTCCTCTGACCACAAGGAAGAGGAGCAAACAATCACGGCTAAAAGCACGGAGGCGAAAGTCATCAAGCCCGAGCTACTAGATTCATCCGTGTTGTCATAAGGAAGTGGAGCGTGCTGACAAATTAGGCCCTCGGCTCGCACGCCTCTGACAGCAAAGGAAAACTACGGAGTCGTAATGGTAGCAAAAACAAGATTGGTTCAGTGCTTTTGGAAGCACTGAAAAAACAATCAAGCTCTGTGAAGTCAATTACAGCGCGTCTGCCAAATCGGACCTGGAGAAAACTCACAGTAGCTGTTCCATTTCCACGACCAACAACCAGTATGGAGACTAAGCAACCAACTGGCCACCCCTTAAGACTCCAAGCCTAGAACATATGTCAGAAATAAATTAATTAATTAATAAATAGCATTTGCTTGAACTCAAAGCCTCCGGTATAAACTGTATTGAGATTTTAATTAAATTTCCATAAAGGGTGACGGTGACTCATCGACTTTGTAAAAGGAGTTATTGAGCATAGGTTTGAAGCGTACAGCATGAGCTGAATGAGAGGTTTTTAATTACTCTGAGACGAGCACGTGTCTGTGGTTCTGACACTGTGGCGAGAGAGCGTGACGCGTGTGGTTTGGGAGCCGGTCGGTCGGACGAGAGGGGGTAACAAGGGGAGAAGTGGCAGAGAATGGGAGAGGGCACTGCTTGTCAGAGCTCTGTTCCCCGACTCGAGCTTCGGCGTACGCAGGTGGACAGGCAGGCAAGCAGGCGGGCGGAGGTGTTTAGCGGGGCACTGCTATGACAGCTGCATTAGCATTTCCCCTAGGTGGGGCTGAGGTTAGCTCTTGCTTTGCCCTCCTTCACTCACACAGAGAGGCAGCCTGCTGACCCAGCCATCACACACATCAATCTGTTCTTCCTGCTTTGCATTAACATGTGCTAGCACATACACACACACACAAACACACACACACACACGCAAATACATGCACACACACAAACAGACACACAGACACACACATAGACCCATAATACACACAGACACACACACACACACACACACACACACACACACACACACAAACAGACACACAAGCCCATAATACACACAGACACACACACACACACACACACAAATTGACACACGAACACACACACACACACGCATGCAAAAAGCACTGTGCTTCAATGACCATCCACAACACATAGAGTGTAAGCTTGCTTCGGGCAGGAAATAAAGTGATGAATCCAAGTTTCCATCTCTGGGAGCTGGCAAGGAAAACACTGAAGAACTTCACTATCTCTTTCCCCTTCATCAAGAACTGCAGCGTGTGGAGCGTAATCTCCCTCAAGCAGACAGGTCTAGCCTCGCAAGTGGCATCATTAGCCGCTTAAGATTCCCTTTTTCTTCACCCATCTTCCTCCTGTTTCTCTCTCCGTCTCTCTCCTCCGTTTCACTTCTCCACCATTTTGTTTCATCAACTTCCTGGCAAGTGCAGCTGATCAATAGCCGGTGCAGTCTTTGTGAGTCGCTCTTTCATTAGCTTGTGCCTCAACTGTCTATGCCAAAAAGACACACAAACACACACGCACAACACACACAGCACACACACAGCACACACACACACACACACGTAAAAAGAAAACCTTGATGCCGCATCTGAATTATCAATCAAGCATAGGAGAGACCCCCAGACAGACTGCTTAGAAGAGGAATAGAGATGCGTGAAAAGAGAAGAAAATGAAGGGAGGGAAGGGAAAGGAAAGCAGGAGGGTTTGGGAAGGGATCTGACCCACAAGAGTGACACGCAGCTGGGAAGCCGACGCGATCATCAAGCTTGTCTCCTGTTGTCTCCCCGGAGGGCCCCATGGAAGTTTTCATCAAATCATTAAATGCTGACAAGCTCTGTAGCTCGAGAAGGAATTGATCTTGTTTTGAGAACGGCGGAGGGGTTCCGACTTCATTAGCGCCGTTAGCGCTAAGCTGCTTTGCGCCGCCGCAAGCCGCACGCCTCACTTAGCCGCAATGATATCTCTTTGAGTTTCCCCTCCCCGACCTCCCACCCCCTCTCTCTCTCTCTCTCTCTCTCTCTCTCTCTCTCTATCTATCTATCTCTATCTCTCTCTACGGGTAACATGGAGCAAAAGTGGGTGAAAGAAAGGAGGATATAAATTAGTGAGGAAAGGAGAGGTGAGGTGAAAGACGAAAAGAAGACAGAAAAGAAAAGAATGAAAGAGAGAGTGAGTGAAAGGGGCCGTGTGAAGCCTGGGAGACGGAGCAAAACCTCAGAAAAGCTCCGGCTTGAATAAAACGTGGGCTTTGTGGAAGCGTATTGATGAGTCTTGGAATCAATTAACCTCTGTTGTGATTAATCAATTATCACGGCGTCTGATCGGTGAGCCTGAGTGCTTAGCCCTGTTCCCCCCATGGAGGCCGTGCCGATTCCAAGGGTCGACTCAGACCTCTACAGTGCTCACTGTGGCAATACGGTTTATCCAAACCCCTACCGACCCCCTCTCCCCTTCCTGCAGAATGACAAAAAGGCTGTCCTTGTTCTTTATTCGACTCGCACCTAACGTACACTTGGCTCCAGAATGGCAAATCGATAGAAATAAAATAAGAATTATTCGTTTTTTTCCGCTATTGATTTTTCATTGTTCTGTTGTTGCTCCAGTGTATACCACTGTACTACTTGTGCGAACAGTTTTACGTTTATTGTTCCATGTGTTTATTCCGGCCAGTTAATGTACAGTAATGTTCTGATGGTAAAGAGGCTTCTTTGCTAAATGTAATTATTCCACACCATTGGACGTCTGTAGCGTGTGACGCTTGCCAAGTCTTTGGAGTTCTTGGCAGTGTCTCGTTTTCTCTCCATCTCTCTGTGTTCCTGGTTTCCCGTCAGTCATATTTACTTCTCTCCTCTGCTTTTTTCTCCTCCTTTCCATCTTTTTTTCTCTCTTTTTTTAGTGTTTTCCTTATATTTATTGTTTCTCACTCTCTGTGCTTTCCTTCTTTGTGTTTACATCCCCTTTGCTCTCAACGCCTGGTTTACCTCAACTCTCTCTATCTCTCTTCATCTCTTTCTCTCTCCCCCTCTCTTCTCTCTCGCTCACTTGCTTCGTCTTCCCCTCATCCTGTCTGTGGAGGTTCCGGGGCTGCTAAGCTGAGCTACACCCACTGTTCCCTGAGGAGGCCCCATGACGGATGGGCCTGGGTGAAATTCTGATTCGATTCAGCCTATTTGATAAATTTATCGCTGGCATTTTGAAAATGAAATTAGGGGAACGTCTGCAGAAGCCTGTTTTTCTACAGCAGGTGCCATAAATACACTTCATTTGGCTGGCAGCAGAGCCAAGAGAAAAAATAGGGAGAGAGAATGAAAGAGAGAGAGAAAGAGAGAGAGAGAGAATGAGAGAACAAGGACGGTAAGACGGAGATGGATAAAGCACAAAATAGTTTTTAAATAGTTTTTAAAAATTCTGAGTCTGAGGCTGGAAAGTCCTGAAGGTCAAAAGACTGGTTAAAAAGAATAACAGCAATAGAAGGGGCTGAAAAGAGAGAGAAAAAGAACATTGGGAAAGAAAAGACCAGAGGGAAAGATATAGAAAAAGAGAGATGTGGGAGTGAGGGAGAGACCAGAGAGATCAGACAGTGAAAAACCATCAGTGTGTTGGAGGTAGAGGGACAGAAAAAATGTGTTGGAGACCATCAGTGTGTTGGGGATAGAGGGACAGGCAAAGAGGCAGAGGAATAGAAGGAGAGAGAGAGAACAGAAGCTAGAAATACAAAAGGGAGAACATGAGGGAGAGAAAGGGAGCGAGAGAGAGAGAGAGAGAGAGAGAGAGAACTGGAGTTAGAAATAGAAGGGGAGAACATGAGGGAGAGAAAGGGAGCAAGAGAGAGAGAGAACTGGAGTTAGAAATAGAAAGGGAGAACATGAGGGAGAGAGAGAGAGGGAGCAAGTGAGAAGAGAGAGAGAAAGAGAGAGAGAGAGAGAGAGAGAGAGAGAGAGAACTGGAGTTAGAAATAGAAGGGGAGAACATGAGGGAGAGAAAGGGAGCAAGAGAGAGAGAGAGAGAGAGAACTGGAGTTAGAAATAGAAAGGGAGAACATGAGGGAGAGAGAGAGAGGGAGCAAGTGAGAAAGAGAGAGAGAAAGAG
>PYXC01000046.1:2190000-2205000 GCA_015244755.2 Tenualosa ilisha | reverse complement strand
TGTCCGCCCAGTCGGTGTTTATCAAAGCTGCCCTGTGTGGGGTTGGAATGAGGTTTTGGTGCTTCTGCACGCCATCGTTCCCTCTGTTCTCTTTGTGTGAAAACTTTCCGAGGATCCATGCCGCCTTCTTGTTATTACACATGGCCGGCTGTTGACTGTTGCACTGCTGCAGTCTGTCAAAGTAGGCACAATTAAAATGGGCCTGACTCCCCCCCCCCCTAACTTGTTATTTTTTCAGCTCCGAGTGGCAAAGTGATTTAGAGGAGAGAAACTGTCTGCCAGCCTGGGCATTAACTGCAGACTCCCGCGCACTCTCCCATCTCACAGCATGAGCCGGGACTTGACCTATCCTGACAATGCTCACATCCATACAAGGCTGTATGGGAACCTAACTTTAAACACACGCACCCACCCACACACACACACACACACACACACGCACACACGCACACACAAACTAGTCTAATCAACTCTAAAATATAGTCACTGAAAAGCTAGAGGCCTTGGAAAGTCATGGCTGCTAAAGACTCCTCACGCATACACACATACACACACACACACACCACCACTGACAGCAGCATTGCAGGCGCTGAATAATGCAGCAGGCGTCTACGAGGGCCGCAGCGGGATGTGAAGCCTCCCTCTCGTAATCGGAGTGACGCAGCCAGAGAGGAGCCACTCCAGGAGCCAGATGAGTTCTGGCAAGAGCACAGCGGCAGGGGCCAGCTCTCCACATCAACACACTGTCCAACATGAGCAAGAGAGCAGAGGAGAGGAGGAGGAAGTGAGGAAGAGAGGAAAAGAGAGGTGAGGAGGAGAGGAGCGGAGATAAGACTAGGAGGAGGAGGACGAGGAGGAAAGGGGAAGAGAAGAGGAGAAGAGAAAGAGAGGTGAGAGGGAGGAAAGGGGAGAAGAGGAGTGGAGAAAGAAGAGAAAAGATGAAAAGAGAAGAAAAGTAAGGATGATGGGATGCGGGACATACTAGTTTAACTTGACATACAAAAAAAGAGAGAGAGGGAGAAAGGGGCCCCATCATAGAGAGAGAAATAACACACAGAGAGAGAACAGAGGAACAAGAGATTTTTTCTCTATTCAGGACAGAAGTGGAGGATGTACTGCACTGGAGACTGGACCACTGAGGCTGCATTCATGTTGTATTTTAACTGTCTGTAATTATGGTTATTAGGACTTAATCTATTAAATTGCCAAAGGCAGAAACATAGGCGAATTGGAAGACTAAATGAGCAACGCTGTGGGAGTCAGACAGAGAGAGATGGTGAGATAGAGAAAAACATGAAAGAGGGAAAGCATATGATGAAGAGGGGAAGAAGAGAGAGGAAAAAATGGATAGAACAAGTAAGAACTAAATACAAGGAAGGATGATGAGAAGCTAAGTTTATCCTGGGAATAAAAAATAATTTAAATATTAACAAATACAAATAAGTCTCCAGCCACTACAGCAAAAACATAGGCAGATTTTTGGATCTCAACCCAACAGCCATATTCTTTCTATTTAATGTCTAATTTCCATTTGGCAACCTAGCTAAAACACACACACGCTCACACACACGCGCGCTACACACACACACACACATCACACACACACACACACACACACACACACAACACACACACACACACACACACACCACACACACACACACACACACACAATATGCATCCATCTTCCCACAAGGACAGGAAGATAACAACATCAGAGATAATCGTTATCATTTTGTTTTATACAGAAATTACAATTATTTAATCATTTCTGGCAGGAAATTGCTTTATACTACATTCACATTACTCACTACAGTTGCTCAAGTGGAAAGATAAGCCAGCCAAGTCCTTTTTTCAAAAAAAATGAAAGTATATCTTTAAAACATTGGCTTTTAAATGTCACTCAGCCCACCAAGTAGGCGAAGACCACGTGCACACACATGAAAGATCTGACAGACAGGACAGGACAAGAAATTGGAATATGTTCAATTTTGCATTAATTGACTGTCCAGTCCAAACAGCCACACTTTAAAACTGTCTAGTTTATTCACAGAATTGCATATACAGCCCACTGTGCATCTGAACACAGTTGTGAGGTTGTGCATCTTGCCTTGGTCGCTATCGAAGACAAACCACACATCTACAATTTCCCTGGTGAGGAAGTGAATTGATCTATTTTGAGGAGCGTGCAGATGTGTGTTTTTCTCATCATTACAGACACACGCCATGGCAAAGTGTGATGAATACCAGAAGGCCAAGGAGAAAAGATTTAAAAAAAGAGAAGAAGTGGTAATTATGCATTCTCAAAACACCACTGCTAAATGCAGACAGTGATGGACGGTCCCAAAGAGGAGTCTACACATTCTTTCTTTCTCTCTTTCTTTTTCTGTCTGCTTTGCATTTTCCAATCCCCACCCCACCCAAAAAAGAGAAGGTTTTGTTTTAGTTTTTTTTTAGTTTGCATAAAACACTGACCTAAGGTTTACATGGTGTGGTTTATATTCTGGAGATTACTGAATGCATGTCTGTATGTTTGTGGGGATGTTTATGTGTGTTCATGTCTGACCCTTGAACAAGTCTCAAAGTCCATCCCAATTACTGTCAATGTCTGTGTGTGTGTGTGCGTGTGTGTGTGTGTGCCACAAAGAGTCATACAATGTAGCCTATAGAGACGTACAAATGCAACATAACATACATTTACATAAATAAAATATGTGTACGCAAACACACACACACACACACACACACACACACACACACACACACACACACACACACATACACACACACACACATACACGCACAGACATAGGAATGTAGGTTGAATCCACATGAGGGCATACATACAAACAAACACTCACACAATCAAACATAAATGCAGGCCCACAGTCACACTGGATTTCTCATGCTGTACAAACACACAGTAACAGACTAATAGGAAACACAAACAATGGAAAAACAAACATATGCAAATACACACACACACACACACACACACACACACACACACACACACACACACATACAACCTCTTCAGCCTGATGGCCTATTACTGCTGAACACACTGACCCATCACCCTGGCCCTCCAGTCTGATGTGTGTGTGTGTGTGTGTGTGTGTGTGGTGTGTGTGTGGTGTGTGTGTGTGTGTGTGTGTGTGTAGCCTCCTCCTACAGCTCTCACTTCACTCAGTCCTTTGTTTGTTTCCCCTAGTGCTCCAGAATCTCTTTAATGAGCTCGCCAGTCAGGGCCACGGAGCCTCCATGCCACTGCTTGCAATTGCAAAGAGAGAAAAAAAAATGGGTGAGAAAGAAAAAGAAAAACAACTATTATTAAATAAACATGCAAGATTCCCATTGTCAGTTGGGCATTTGTGCCTAATTACATGTTCTCTCTCTCTCTCTCTCCCTCTCTCTCTCTCCACTGACCTATATTCTTCATGTCTTTTTTTTTCGGAGGTTAGGTTTGATGTCAGGAATCATCTACATACACGCTATTAGCTTGACCTCCGCAAAGACAGATGTCTCGCCCCTTTTCCGAAATCCTTGCGCCCATAAACCAAGACTCGAACGAGGCCTTTTTCTCTCTCCACCGCCACCGTGGCAGTCTTTCCCCTCCCCGCAGAGCGAGCAAGCTAATGAGCCTGGGGTTCGACGTAACGTCCAAAATTCAAAGACCCCCTTGAGGTCTCGGAGGACGGCTGCGGTGGGGACGCCAGGCGGAAAATAACATGCAAATGTCATCATGGAATGCATTTCAAAATACTCCAGAAAAAAAAAAAAAAAAACATGCACACACACACGCATACACACACACACACACACACACACAGAAACACACACACACACATACACACACACACACACATACACACACACACACACACACACACATATATAGACACACACACACACATGCACACACACACGCACACACGCACAAAAGTTGTGGGGATGCTTTCTATTTATTCGCCGTTTTTTCCCCCCTAAGTAAAATACATCAGAGAGAAAATGAAACAAATAAAGAAAGACAGAGAGAGAGAGAGAAAGAGAGAAAAAAGAGGAGTCAGAAAGAGAGATAGAGAGAGAGGGGGGTGAGACTTTGCTGCCATGAGTGTGGTTAGTGGGCGGCCATTTTGATGGAGTGCAGGTTTGCCAAAGGGTTAGAGGATTAAGGCTGAAGCCTGGAGAATGCGCCCTGCTGGGCCTGATGACACATTCACGCTCACCCATAGGCCTGATGGAGTAGCAGCAGCTGAGGCCACACACACACACACACACACACACACACACACACACACACACACACACACACACACACACACACACACAAATTGTATCCACAGTCTACAGCTGGACTGCACTTAGCACAGCTGGGGGATTGAATTGTCAAGAGGAAAGGGGCGTGTGTGTGTGTGTGAGCATGAGTGTGCGTGTGCGTGTGTGTGTTCCACTGGCCTGGGGTGGCATGGGCATCAGTTTGAGCAGGTGGCTTGCCCAGACAAAGGGAAGATTGGGAGGTGTGAGGGAGAGAGGGAGAGAGGAGAGAGAGAGAGAGATAAAAGGATGGAGGGGAGGTTGGTTTGAGAGCTGAAAGCCTTAGTGCCGAGGAGGGGGGGGGGCGGGCGGAGAGGTGTGGGGCTGGCGAAACAGCTGGGGTTCCGGACTCGGCCGCTCCGTTCCACTCCGTTCCACAGCTGGGCACCCGGAGTGCCTCTCTGCTTGGGCCAATGAGCTGCGATGAGCAACTGGTCCCTGGAGTGGAACAGGTCATGTAATCACCCCGCTTCCCTCCGGGGCAGCTGAGGTGAGCCACCGCACGGATGCAGGACTCAATGGAAACAGCCTGCAGTTAAGGCTGAGTAGTGGGAGTAATGAGTGAGTCAGTTTTAGGTTACTCTCTCTGTCACACACATACATAGACACACACACACACACACACAAACACACTTATTGACGGACAATGACGCAAACAGATACTGTTAGATAATGACATTCTGACATATTCATTGCCTCTGCCTGGCAT
Source organism: Tenualosa ilisha (assembly GCA_015244755.2). Classification (NCBI taxonomy): domain Eukaryota; kingdom Metazoa; phylum Chordata; class Actinopteri; order Clupeiformes; family Clupeidae; genus Tenualosa; species Tenualosa ilisha. The sequence goes on along the minus strand of PYXC01000046.1, from coordinate 2,199,977 downwards.
TGGCAGACATTGGCTTTGTACAGTCAATGCCATGCTGGCTTCCTCCTTTGTTACATCACACACACTAACACACTCTCTCTCTCTCCCTCTCTCTCTGTCACACACACACACAGACACAAATAAACAAACAGAGAGGCACCCCCCCACCCCCCCCCCCCCACCCTGCCACCACCACTACCACCACCACACACACACATTTGCTATGCTCAATTCAGAGTCAGTCATCGGACCGGATCGGAAAGCTGTCTGCCGACTCCCATTGACCTTGTTAAGTTGTGGCCTTATAACGGGTCGTCCAGGGAATAGCTTTAATTAAACCAAACAAATTGTGTTCGATTTTATACCAGTCATGAACTGAAGAGTCCAGCGACTTCATTGGCACTTGATCAGGACAAATGAAATACACATCAGTACTGGGGCTGTGTGGGCCAGACTAATGAACGAGTCCTTGCTCTTGTTTGGGTGCGCATACCGTCTAATATCCGGCATTAAGAAAATTACATGTCTTTCTGCAATATCAGTGTATCGACTTCCGCACACAATTAGGCAGAATTAAGCCCCAGAGGAGAGAGTCTTATCAGGATCCATATTGGCGTGAGGTGAACGACCCCTATCCGAAAATAACCTTACCATCAGTCAAGCCAGAGAGCATGCGGCGGAAAGGAGGGGGATGGGGGTGAGGAGGTCGCTTGACACCGAACGCCTTTGACCTTTGACCTTGGCGGTAATGAGGCCAATAGCCCAGAGTGATGGAATGATTGGTGTTCGGCTAAGGCTGGATTTCTCCCCAGGGGGCAAGAGATTGAGCTGAACTAGTGAGCACGTCTAGTCGCATTAACACAGGATCAAGTCCATCGTTAGGCGCTACTCATGACCCCAGAGGGCTCATCGCGTAACACACACAGAAATACACACATTCACTGACACACATACACACACACACTCGCTCACACACACACACACACAGACACACAAACACACGCAGATACACACATTCACTGTCTCTCACACACACACACACACACACACATCCATTAAGGGCAAATATTGAGACTTTACTCACTAGCACTCAAGCCGATGTTCATTAAGAGCAGTAATGGCAATTTTAACGGTCGAACTTTGTCACTAAAGATATACATCTCACAGAGGACACGTGTGTGTGTGTGTGTGTGTGTGTGTGTGTGTGTGTTCATTGTAACATGGACACAGTTATTGGGGAGTAAAAGACAATACTCCTGTGGATTAAATAAATGTTCAAAGATCATAACGTGAAAATGGTTTGTGAACTAATGAATTCGTTGCCATTCACACGCACACTTTTGACCCTCAGCTCACATCTAAAAAATCAATACGCTGATAACAAAAAAAAATCAATCCAATTCTCATGCAACAGGCATGTCCACAGCTAACCACAGCCTCTTAATGCACTGCTAGTGCACTAAGTGCATGTTATAAATAGCTCACTATAATCTGCACTAAACAAGAAGTACGGCGTGACAATTTGGGATTTGCCTGGAATGTGCCAGAACACACACAGCACAGCCAATCCTCTACATGCGATACATCTCAGGGATCCCCTGAATTTTTCAGAGCCTGAGAAATATTTAATGCCTGGAAGTTCCTGTGCTGAAACTGTCAACAAGGTCTTCGTGTTTTCAGTGGCGGGATAATCTTCCATGCTCCCCACCCAACGCTCCCAAATGCTTTATTTATAGAAGGCCTTGTGCCTTGTTCTGACAACAGAAGCATGAGGGTTGGAAGTATCTCAGGCAGCAGGTGGAAACTCTAGAGGGCCTCGGCCGCTCAAGGAAAGCAGGGCCCCGTACACTTTACAAGGTTTTACTGCACGCTTCCTGGCGCAGACAGTGGAGCAGCTATGACTAAGCATAACAAGTCAGCGGGTCGACTGAACACCGCTTCTTTTTTCTTTTCTTTTTTATTTATCTGTTCTCTCTTTTATGTTTTGCCCCTGACAACAGGAACAGGATGACCTCTTCGGGGAGACAGCAGGCAGACATCAGACACAGATTTGATTAGCCTCACACTGTCAACACTCCGTTGACGTCAGATAATGCGCTTGTTATTTAGAAGCCCATTCTGGCTCTGCAGGTCATGTTTGTGTGCGTGTGTGTGTGTGTGTGTGTGTGTGTGTGTGTGTGTGTGTGTGTGTGTGCGTGTGTGTGTTTGCGCATTGGTCTGTGAAGATGCATGTGTGTATGTGTGTGTGTTTGAATGTTGGCTGTGTGTGTGTGCTTGTGCCCACGCTTTGTATGTGTGTGTATGTGTGTGTGTGTGTGTGTGTGTGTGTGTGTGTGTGTGTGTGTGCGTTTACGCGTTTGTCTGTGAAGATGTATGTGTGTGTAAGTATGTGTGTATGTGTATGTGTTTGTGAGTGTATGCGTGTAGGTGTGCGCTCTTGCGCCCATGCTTTGTATGTGTGTGTGTGTGTGTGTGTGTGTGTGTGTGTGTGTGTGTGTGCTCCTGTGTGTGTAAGGTCCAGCTTGTTAAGACCAGTGATGATGCACAAGGCCTGTCCTCCGGTGGGAAAGGTCAAGGCTGCTTCTTCCTGCTTCTGATGGTAGGGAAAGACATGACGCCATTTTCTCCCCAACAAGCACTCAATTACAGAACAGAGTGAAAGTTCAGAAGTCTTTTCCAAAACAAACACTACGTGAGAACATCATATCAAAATAGTAGCCGACGGAAATCAGACACATTTAAGGAAAGCTACTGTATATATATATATATATATATATATATATATATATATATACATACATATACTTATATATATATATATATATATATATATATATATAAGTTTGAGTATGAAGAATTCAAACACTTGTGTTCATACACATGCAAAGGCCTTTATGCAGCTGTGATGTCTGAGGACAATGCTCATGTTTGGCACCCAGAAAACATGCTGAGTTTGTAATCCTTTTGACAACCAGAATATGCATATATGCATTTGTGCATATTTCCAGACTGGTGTATATACGCGTGCATTATGTTCCTGGACAAAAACGAACAATGCAAGTGTCACAAATAGTTCCATTTAAATGCTTTCCTATATGTGCTTCCTACATTTGCATTTTATTTCCCCTCAGTTATTTTTTCTTTTTCGAAAACTTGTCCATGAATAAAAACAATTAGTCTTAAGTGGCATGTGCTGACAGACCGCAGCCCCCCAGTCATTCCAGGCAGGAAAGGAGCAAAAAAAAAAAGGTGGGGTGGTGTGTGTGTGGGGGGGGGGGGGGGGAGATTGTGTTTTAATTAGATCTCTATTACAGGCAGTGTCTGTACTACACTTGGGAAGAACAGCGCTCTCTCTTACTCTCATTATGCACTAATGAGTTGTCTATTAATGAAAATGGAAAACATTTATTGTGCAAGCACAACGGGTTCAGCTGGATTAATTATTGTACTAATGCGGCGGAATGGAAGAGGAATGGAGCGGGAGCAAACGGCAACGGCAGCGTCTGGCAAAATGCACATTATTTGCTAGGCAACAGTTGTCAAGTGCGCCGACGGCCCGTACGGAAACACAACACAAAGAAGGAACGAAAAAAGACGGTAAAATGGGAGACACATACCACTGTTATCACACACACGAGAGTCTGAGAGGAAAGCAAGCACATAAACACGGACACACACACACACACACACACACTCTCTAGCTCTCACTCTCTTCCACTCACACACACACACACACACACACACACACATAGCTAATTGCACCATTTACATGAGCACCCAGTGATTCAGCTCATGCCCGGCACAAAGCAATAAAACGCTACCCCAGACTAATTGTGCTGCTGCTACTCTGAGGGCCCCAGCAGCTCCAGCCATTTTCACTCTCTGGCTCGCCTGTCAATAGCAATTGCTACATGTCACTGGCCAGGATCGATACTGATACAACTAACAAAAGGCGACTCGGATAAATTTAATAACACACATGTATAAAAATTCAATTCCATAAGCACAAATTGCATTCTGTCCTGGTCTAGATAGAGGACAGGACACAATCTCGAGCTGAGACCCCACATACTTATCAGAGCCGCATGCGTGAAAAAAAAAAGATGAGTGAATGACCTCCATCAGCATTGCATTATACTGACTTCATTCTACATGGCCAGCCTATTTCTGTGCAAATAGGGATTATGTGAGAAAGACCAACAAGTATCTGGACTGAGGTCTACACTATGCCAGATTCATTAGGATCCCCAACACTTGATTATGGTTTTGATGATGGCCATGATTAAGCCACTCATCTCCACTAGGTAAGCGAAACCCCAGATACGGAAGGATCTGGAAACACTGTTGGCCCTGCTTAAGCTTGCGAACACAGTTTTGCATTTTGATAGGTAAAGGAAATTCAAACAATGACATAAATCATTGGTTCTCAAACTCTGGGGCCTCCCAGGGGTCCACAGCACATTGTCAACGAGGTCTGTGGAAAACGTTGTTACAAAATAACATTTAACTGAACTCATAGGTGTATGCCTGTTAAACTTATGCTGCGATTATGAGGGGTTCTTGAACTCCTGACATACTTTCTCTTCCTGAACTGTTATTCTACTATTGTGCCACTATTTTCAAAGGACCCTTTAGGACCCTTCCCTAGAAGACAGCAATGGAAAATAAGCTGTGTAATTGTCCATGACTGTACATGTTATACAACATGAACAACAACTAATTCTAGGCTTTCTTTACCTTGCTGACCTAGAGCAATTCTTACCCACATTTCTTTCCAACCAATGCAAGATCAAACTAGAGACTAGTGACTCAACAAGTCCGATTCCACCACTGCTGTGGCAGTGCTGCCCCCACATGTGTGTGACACTGGAGATAAAGAAAAAATGATATTTCATAGAAAGAGGAATATAGAAAGAGGATGTGAATTAGCAGTGACATAATATGCTTTGGTCCTTATAACGCTTAAACAATTTATTCATGCAAGTCTGAGCCATGGAAGCAACTACTGGGTCCAGCACCCCATCCACAGAATCACAGAATCAGTCCCATCTTTGGGAATGGAGAGGAGTGAATGATTGCCCAAGGTCGTCTCAGTGTGATCATTCAAAGGACTGAAATCTTATGTAAGCACAAGCTTGGGCTTGAGTCTAAGAAGAAAACAGAAAGACTTTCGGTTATGCAGCCATGTCTCTGGACCTCATTTTTGACTTGAAAGCATACCAGATGCATGAGCTAGATCCATCTAGCTGACAAGTCTTCCTCCTCAACTGAATACCCTGGCTATGCATCTCAACTTCTCAACTCATTCTCATGTTTTTTTTTTTAGTTTTTTTTTGTTTTTTTTTTTCACTTTTGGCAAAACACACAGACACACACACACACACACACAAACACACACATTTTACAGCTGTGATGATCTCCTCTCTACGTGGAAAATGAGCAACAATTTTCTCCGTCTATATTTGTTGGCAAAATGCTGCTATTTGGTCCAATCACAGCTTCTGTTTACTCGAGACCGTAATCAAGACAGTAAGAGTGTACATGTGCAAGCATGTGTGTGTGTGTGTGTGTGTGTGTGTGTGTGTGTGTGTGTGTGTGCCCGCACACCACAGGACATGCTTACACACACCGCACACAGAGCTAGACATTATCATATTGTGTTCCTCGATCTAAAAATTGGGGGATATTGAGCCTTTAAGGTACTCATCGTCATCACACACGATTGTCATCTTCTTGAGTGCAGCTTGCATCTGCCGTGTTTGTGTTGTCTTTTTTCCATCCCCCATAGTAATGAAGTGCTCTGTGATTATGACATCACAAAGACACGGTGCATTATTCGTAAGCCCCTACACCGCACGGCTCTTCTCTTGAATCAATGCTGATGAGCTCCTGAGAAGAAGCTCCATTCTGTCTGATTACAGTATTCAAAATGAATACACTGACACCTCCGAACATCCCGTTCACTTTATGCAAGGCATTATGTGCTTGGCCAGAGTACCCTTGACCCTGGTCTACTTTGACAAATATCCAATACATATTAAACAAGAAACAATTGTTGCTTTTTTCGTCTCCCTCTATGCTTCAATCACTGTAAATGGCACCCCTTAAAAAAATATTATCCCATAGAGAGATGAGATTTAATCATCCGTCTACATGGGAAAAAGAAGAAAACACACACAAAACCCCCACAGTATTGGTGTAGGCAATATTTAAGGCTTACAAACAATACAGAGAGCAAGGTTTGGGCTTTATGAAAAGGAAATCCATGACCCTCGTGCACACAATGGTTATGAGCGTAAGAAACGACACACAAAGGGAGGGCAAGCATACGTAAAAGTGGAAAAATACACCTGATCCAGGATTTAAAGAGAAAGCAGATTCTCCAGTTCCATGCCAATGCAACACAAATAGAACCACACACTATATGTTTCAGAAATCCACCTCAAAAAAAAAAAAAAAAAACTGATCTCAGTACTGTGATTAACCAGTCTTGACAGAGCCAGATGCTGTTCGTCATGTATTAAACTGACTGGGCAGGGAGGGTGGAGGCAGAACACACATGTTGTGCAGTGAAGTGCAGTGCAGTGCAGTAGTGTTGGGATCAGCATTTCTTTTGCTTCATATTTTCCTCCATTACACGTCTGCTCCTTGCTGTGGTCTTATTAAACATGGCAGCGTTCCCACACAAACAGGAGGAGGGGAGAAAAAACAATAGCTGTCATCTATTTCCTCCCTGCTAGGAAGACGTCTTCTCTGTGATGCATCTGATAGCCCTATCACCTGTCAATACTTTGAGCAAACTTGCCACAAAAAGGTGCTGGAATGCTGGCTTGTCTATTTTCTGTCTTTCCCTGAGATGTGGTAGCAGCGGGTAGAAGAGAACTCCATCCACTAAAGAAACAGATCCATATTTGTGTTGTAGGAGCCAAGTTTTCATTCCCCTGTTCTCTGGTTGAGCTTTTGCAGACATTTGATTGGTGAGCAGACTGAAAGGCGATGCATTCCAATTCCCAACTAGGGATCAAATCAGGATCAAATATATAAATATATATTAAAATGTGGGCCCAGTTATCACATATCTCCCAGTTATCACACATTTGCATGTTTAATACAATGTTTCTACAGATGCAACATATGCTTGCACATATGTTCACATATCTGAATGACTTGTTTACTACAGAAAACAAGGTGTGGGTATGTGTGTCTGTGTGCAAGAGAGAGAGAGAGAGAGAGAGAGAGTGTGTGTGTATTTGTGTTTTCTTGTCCTTCCCTTTCCCTTAACATCTTTATTTCTTGGAGAACGTACAAGAAAAAAAAAAAAAAAACAAAAAAAACAAAAACAAAACAAAGAAAAGATGCTCAATGAACTCCGATTTCTACAGCGCTGAGGAACATCTTTGTTGACAGGGGCGATAAGTTAATCACTGAGGCGGTAAAAAAGGGAGAGGACGTAATGGCAATAAAGCCAAGAGTGGTGGTATACCAAGACTTTAGCGGCCAGCTGGAGAGAACAGAGCGGGAGAGCGGGGGGGGGGGGGGGACAAAAAAAGAAGGGAAAAAAAACCAATATGAAGACCGAACAAGATGGTAAAGGGGTAAACGAGGTGAAAAAAGAAAGATTGTGGAGTGAAAAAGAGGGCAAGCAGGATGGGCGGAGAGAAGAGAGGAGAGGAGAGGAGGGGGAAGAGAGGAGACCAGCACACACTCTGTGCAGAACAGTGGATGATGAGCTGCTGCTGATGACGTCCCGCCCTTCTGGGTTTCTTTTAATCCATCAGTTGCCACATAACCCAGCACCTTCATCCAATCCACCTGCAGAACTCTCTCTATCTCTCTCTCTCTCTCTCTCTCTCTCTCTCTCTCTGTATGTATGTGTGTGGCTGAATAAGTGAAGAACAGACCATTGCAACGTGGCACAACATTCAGTATCAGAGAGATGCATGCAGGCAGCTTCCTGTGAGGACGTGGCAGGCAGGCAGGCTGCTAGTTAGGGGGGTGAGAGTGGCACATCTGTTGATGCTTTCTTGTGTTCTTTTATGGACACTAATCCCAGCTTTAGAGAAATCCATTATCATAGATGTTTCCCAATCCTGCTTCACACACATTTAAGGTAATGACCCTCACGCAGCATAAGCTTGGTCAAACTGATTTAGACCACAGAAAAAAAAACAAAAAAAAAACCAACACTGCCCCATTCAATGGATTGTGAGTGCACACATGTGTGTGGTGTGTGTGTGTGTGTGTGTGTGTGTGTGTGTGTGTGTGTGTGTGTGTGATTTTATTGACAGCCTGTTTTTGAAACCTCTGTAACAGATCACATCGGAACGATTATACAACACGAGTGCACGAGTGTAAAGCTTTTAAGCAAATGGCAGATGTGTTTGATTACCAAAATGGCACTTTTGAAAGTGAATGCAATCACTGCACAAGCCATTAAAACCTTGTCATTAATTGGGTCGCAGCCAAAGCAATTAGAACTTCCTGTTTGGCTCCTGGCAATGAGGAAGCTAATGCAAAATATTAAGCCCAGAATGAAAACAGCCATGCCAAGTTCAAAAAATAAATAAAGGTGAGTTGCATTCTCGTGGAGAAGACTGTGAGTGTGTATGCATGTGTGTGTGTGTGTGTGTGTGTGTGTGTGTGTGTGTGTGTGTGTGTGCGTGTGATGGGGGGAGAAGTCTGACATTGTTTGATAAGTTTGACATTGCTAAGCATTATGGATGCATTAAGATTAGAGTGCTCTTTTGTGCTTCTGTGTGTGTGTGTGTGTGTGTGTGTGTGTTTAATTTACTGCAGCTGCTATTTGGTGACGTACAGTGGTTTATTCCAGGCCCACAAAGGAAACATCCTGTCCTGTGGAGCATAAGAACCTACTAAAACCATCTTGGCAAAAATTCTTCCCTCTCTAGAACCACCCTGCAAAAAAAAAAAAAACAAAAAAAAAACAAACCTCCCCCTCTGGAACCATCCCAACGATCAGTAACAGGTTGAATTCCCAGCTGCCAGCCTCAGTTCTCTCCTCCTGTTGCATCCCCATCTTCTATTCAGCTAATTTCCGTCAATCACTCCTTAAGACTACATGTGGAGCGAGAGGTCAGGCTGGCAGCTGGTTGGCACTGAGTTTGGCCTTCTGTCTCTGTCACTCTTACTGACTGGGGATCAGTTGGATTAGATTGCTCTACACACACTGAGCCCATGCTGCTGCTGCTGCTGCTGCTGTTGCTGGTGCTGTTTCTTCCACTGGCTGTGGGTCTGCTTTTTCATCTCACTTTCATCTTTTTTGGGGTGAAGCGAGTGGCGGCGAAGGACTCGCGCTGGTGGGAAGACACCGCAAGTGCGTGCACTACCGCCACCAGGACTGGGAATCCTTCCAGAACACTGGCAGCGACATGATAAAACAGCGTGTTTTGTGTGTTTGTGTGCGTGTGCGCGTGTGTGTGTGTGTGTGTGTGCGTGTGCGCGCGTGTGAAAGACCTGAGGCATCTGTAATACGGTGCACGCACCTTTTCAGCAGCCAAGTTCACCCGCAATGAGCTCACCTGTCAGGTAACAAGGCCAAATGATTCATTGGCAGACCTCACCTTACCGTTAAAGAGCATCGACTTGCCTGCCTTCGACTGGAGGCGATATGTGTGACGGAATGGAAGCAGGCAAAGATGTCCTACTTCAAAAGCACGTAAAAGCATGTGAAAAGAAACTTCCTTTTGTTCTGCTAATTACTCACTTCTAAAGGCTTTAGTGACTAGCAGAACAAGTTATGGACAGAGAATGAAAATGATCTTGAAAACAGAGAGAGGGAGAAAGGAGAGAGAAAGACAGTAACATTTTTTTAGTGTAACTCTAAGTGTAACACTTACACTTACTATACTTGTACTACTGTTGTTTGTTATCCTCTTGCTATCATTTATATTAGAATATAATTTTATTATTTCTGTATGCTTTGACAATATTTTTGTATACATGTATTTATAATGTAGTGCTGTCAATCGATTAAAAAA
>PYXC01000046.1:2185000-2187500 GCA_015244755.2 Tenualosa ilisha | reverse complement strand
CAAGGGCAGCCGAATGGCAGCGTCTCTCAGAGAGCACTCTGGTAGGGCTAGTGAACAACACCAGCACAGCCCAGTGCTTCTCTAATCCCCCCCCCCCCCACACACACACACACACCCACACACACCATTAGACCCATTCAGTGGCCAGTTCTCAAATGCAGAGCATGGGCCTACATCCGAGTCCAAACAGATTGACAGCATACTGGGCTACGGCTACTGCTGTGGTGTGTGGTCTTTGTCTATCTCTTGCCTTTGTCTCAACTCTGTGTTCTACACTCTTGGTATGTTGACCATAAGGGGATGACTGGAAAGTCCTTCACCTGTAGGTAGTTGTCATGTCCCCCGCCCCGATGGAAAGCCTGGAGAAAGGGGAAATGGACGCCAAACAAGGAGAGCAAGACTGCTATTCTCAGCCAAGGTCCTGGCAGTATTCATCTGACGGCGAGGTGGATCAGGCATGAACGCTGTGATCAGTATCCGAGTCTGGCTCACGACGACACACAGCGCATTCACATTGCTCTCGCCTATTGATTCTGGCCTTGAGGATTGACAATCGCCATGATCCAGGCCCATTCAATGGAGAGATTCTTTCAGGCCCCTGCAACCGTTGTGTGGGAGCAACTAGCAATGGTGACTTGCCCAGTGCAGTTTACTACAGTAAGATGTCTTCATTCTCCCAAGAGTGCTGGGTGTGGGTGTGTATAATAAGCACATGTTTCAATAAAAAAGTAAAAGTTAAATTAAAAAAAAAAAAAAAAAAATTAAAAAATCATCTACTCCATCCATCCATCCTCCAGCCTACTATGTTCTAGTAGGCTAGCACCAATAGGTGCTCTAACAGGAGCAATGCAAAGAACCGCTGGCAGGGAATTAATGTTGCTTTAAGGTACAGAGAGAGATTATTTAATAGAAACACAACATTCCCACAATACAATATAAAAGATGTAGGACGTGCTGTTTCTCTACTGTTATTAACCTGCCTGTGGTGTCATTAGCCTCTGCCTGTGTGTTTAAAGGTTACGCTCTCTGCGCTTAGTAGTCATTCATAACAGTGCCCAAACCATTAACTGGACTCGCTGTGTCAGCAATGCACACATGTAAACACACACACGTAAACACATACACACAAACACACACACACAAACACACACACACACTTAAAACACAGACACACACACACAAGCACCTACACACACAGACACACGCATGCACACACACGCACACACACACACACACACACACACACACACTGTGCTCCTTCTCATACTCATATAAACACCCTGCTAACACAAACACAAATCTTAGATTCCTACAGCTTCATAAAGGCATAGCCTCCATTGTGTTATTCTAACATTCTAAATCATTTCATGATTTCAACCATTTAAAGATTGAAGGTTGATGGTTTAAAAACTCTGGCGTTATTAGAATATATAAAGATGTATGCTAAGGAGCCTGGGTTTTGAATCCTGGCTGCCGCCGTTGTGCCATTGAGAAAAGCACTTAACCCTAGGGTGCTCTAGGGGAGACCGGTCGCAAAGTAATTGATGAATCGAAGTCTCTTTGGATAAAAAGCATCAGCCAAATGCATAAATAAAAAGAAAAAAAAGAAAAAGAAAGACTGAATCACACACTTGGCAACCAACAGCGAGATAGCAACCCTGATGACATACAGAGTCACGAACCAGATGTTGTCACGGCACCACTATCTCAACAGGAGCAGAAGGTGGCCGATTTGGTGTCTGATTCAGAGCCCACCTTGCTTTTTTTTGCAATTTTTTGGTTTTTTTTTTTGTTTTTTTTTCCCCAGTGTCATGGCCACGCATCAGTCAGCCGAGTCGATGACAGCAGTGACATGATTTTTGCATACAGTCGAGCAGGAGAACACAAGGTCTCGGGGAATAATGATGAGGAACGAAACGGGAGATGGAGGGAGAAAACAGGATAAAAAAACAAAAAAACGAGGGATTGAAGGGAAGCCCATCTGTCAAGTCCATGTATAAACACATTCAGAAATGAATATGAGAAACAGATTTAGGAAGGGAAATGATAGCAGGGATTTCAAACACCGCACCCCAAACATACCCCCACCGCCCCATCCCTCCCTTCTCTCCTCTTCCCCCATGCTTCTATGGCCCAGTTCCGTGTGTGTGTGTGTGTGTGTGTGTGTGTGTGTGTGTGTGTGGTAGGTCAGCACTCAGCGTTCACGGGGTCCAGGGGTGGGGTAGGGTTGGAGGGAGGATAGGGGAATTGGGGTCAGCTAGCAGTAAGTCCAGGAGCTGGGCTGCGGTTGGGGGGTGAGGGGGGTGGGGGGTGGGTGGGGGTGTAAAAGCAGCGAGGGTTTCAGCTTCCCAGCACCTTCACAACCCCAAATCCCTAAGTGTTCCCCATCTGCACACACACACACACACACACACACACACACACTGTGCTCCTCACATCGTGTCGCACACATACACACGTATAGACAAAAAAAAAAAAACAAACATCAAGATACCAAGAT
>PYXC01000046.1:2172500-2180000 GCA_015244755.2 Tenualosa ilisha | reverse complement strand
TCTCTATTTACAGAAAACAGGAGATACAATGTTATCAAGTTCACTAAGAACAGAGAGTCCAGTGAACCACACAGACTAAATTAAGAGGCAATACTACACCATAGAGAGGTGTTCGAGGTTATGCTGTTGCGTGTGTGTGTGCGTGTGTGTGTGTGTGCGTGTGTGTGTATGTGTGTACATTCACTGCTGGTCTATTTTGCTCTGACCTCATTGGGATAAGAGACAAGAAGAGAAGAGAGCAGTACGTGTGTACACACACAAACACACACACACACACACACACACTCAGAGAGAGCCTGTGGCTGATCCCCACTCTTTCTGCTTGGCTCTCACGGTTCACCTTCATCTTTCTCTGCCATCACTGTCAGGATCTCCTCTTAATAATTCATAACTCATGAAAAAGGCCTGCAAAGCAGAATGTCCTCTCAAGATGTCCTTCAAGAGGTGAGAGAGAGCAAAGCCTCTTTCTCTCTTTCTCTCTTTCTCTCTCTTCCATTCTCTTTTCGCACCAGACCGCTGTGTTCCTGCACAGCGCTTCAATCTCCTAAAAGAAGAAGAAGAGGAGGAAGAGGAGGAGGAAGAGGAGGCAGGGAGATCTCTAATGGGTCTTCATCTTGCCTCCATTGTGTTCTCCAGGCTGCATCAAAACCATCCCATGGCCCTGGGCCTGTTTAGCATCTGAAATGCTAAAAGGAACCCATTATACATAGATGGAAGAAAATACACTCAGTAGTGTAGTCCTCTCTCATCTCCACTTTTGGTAGCTCTTACTCAGTCCCACACCAATACCCCCACCACCACCACCACACACACACACACACACACACACACACACACACACACACACACACACACACAAACACACACCACTCTCCATATCTGACACCCTCACTCTCTTCTATCTGATGTAAATCTGTTAGCTGAACCATTAGGCCACATCTTGCTTTCTTTCTGTGCCACTGCCTTGCCCTGTCTGTTTACTTCAAAGGAGACCCTGTCTATCCACACACACACACACACACACACACACACACACACACACACACACACACACACGACGACCCCACCTGTCTTTATGACCGGAACCCCATGGCGACTACACGCACTGATAAATTGATTAGCTGGAAAGGCCCCCCACCAGGCCCTGTCGGGGCACAGCATGGTGATCAATAGCCATAAATTCATTATCATAACCCATAATGACTGCCTCACTCAGGCGAATGGGCCTGATTAGATAAAACAGCGGGACCTACGCACCCGGGCACACGCTAGTCGCACTCTCACACCATAGACAGACACAGACACAGAGAGAGAGAGAGAGAGAGAGAGAGAGAGAGGTCAGTCCAAGTATATATAGATTGGACTCCTGTGGATCCCCCTGGGTCCTAATGAAATCACCTTCATCTGCCGCCTGTCCACATAACACACAAACAGAATAGCTAAGTGCATGTCATACCGCACCGCTGTAAAGATGCCTTGTCTTGTATGTCAGTCTCACACAGACCTACACACTGCACCTAAAGTCAAACACACGTATATTTCAACTTGCCTATACACACACCTAACCTCCAACACATATCTTTCATCTTGTCTGTGTGTGTGTGTATCTGCGTGTCTGTATGTGTCTGTATGTGTGTGTGCGTGTGCATGTGCGTGTGAGTGTGTGTGTGTGCGTTGTGAGTGGAGCACACAGTGGCAAACATTTCTCAACTTTTAACCTCCTCCCCGCAGACCCTGTCGAATTAACGCTAACCATGCACATCTGACTGAGGGGCTCAACAGGGCAGAAACAGAGTGGGTCGGAGAAAAGGCTAGAGAGACACAGAGAGAGGGAGAGAGGGAGAGAGGGAGAGAGAGAGAGAGAGGCAGAGAGGGAATGAGAGAGCATGTGTGTTTGGGTAAAAGTGTGTGTGTATGTGTGTGTGGGTGTGTGTGTGTGTGTGTGTCCATGTGTGTGAGTGCATGTGCATGCTTGTGTGTGTGTGTATACGTGTGTGTGTGTGTGTGTGCATGCATCCGTGCATGTGAGTATCTGTCCATGCCTGTGTGTGTGTGTGTGTGCGTGTGCGTGTGCGTATGCATGTGTGTGTGTGTGTGTGTGTGTGTGTGTGTGTGTGTGTGTGTGTGTGTGTGTGTGTCCATGCGTGTGAGTGTATGTGCATGCTTGTGTGTGTGTGTATACGTGTGTGTGTGTGTGTGTGCATGCATCCGTGCATGTGAGTATCTGTCCATGCCTGTGTGTGTGTGTGTGTGTGCGTGTGCGTGTGCGTATGCATGTGTGTGTGTGTGTGTGTGTGTGTGCGTGTGCGTGTGCGTATGCATGTGTGTGTGTGTGTGTGTGTGTGCAGCGGGGCAAGGTGGTCCATGTAGGCAAAGGGTGGGGGATTTGGGGCATGACACCAATACAAACAAGGCTCAAGAGTGAACAAGAAGCTAATGGGGCAAACAGAAGCTTCTCCACAGCCTGCACAGAAAAAGAGAGAAAGAGAGAGAGAGAGAGAGAGAGAGAGAGAGAGGGAGAGGGAGAGATAAGGAGAGAGAGAGAGGGCAAGAGAGAGGGAGAGAGAGACAGAGGGATAGAGAGGGAGAGGGTGAGAGAGGGAGAGAGAGAGAGAGAGAGACAGACAGGACAGGAAAAGAGGTGATGAGAGGAGCTGAGGAGAGGACTGTAGCGGCCAGAAGAGAGAGAGAAGGAGAGAAGAGGACTGAAAAAGAGAAAGAAGAAAAGAAGAGAACAGAAAGAGAGAGAGAGAGGGGGGGGGAGGGAGACAACATTTGTCATTGTTTTGAATGTCTCATAGTTTAGTTTTAGTCCTAAAGCTTATAGTAGAGTCCTGGTGGGAATGAATCTGTGCACAGGTACTGGAAGAAGGATTAAAGCTTTGTGTCTTGGTGGCTATGTCTACACATCCTATGTGTGTAGGTGTGTGTGTGTATGTGTGTGTGTGTGTGTGTGTGTGTGTGTGTGTGTGAGTGTGTGTAATAGAGGGAGCTTACATTTCGTCACCCCTGCCTTTCATGTGCTTCTCCAGGACCCCCCTCCCCCACCATGCCAGCCCAATGCCCAAATCCCACTAAAACACAGCAAACCTGCTCTGTCTTTGAAGCTGCCCCCAGCCCTGACACTGCAGGCTCTCAGCATTCGCCACAGAAATGTGAGGGTTTCTCTTCTTCTTTTTTTTTTTTTGAAGCCCGGGAGGGATGATGTGTCTGATCACCGCTCGAGCCGCGCTCAGAGGCAGAGAAAGACCACGAGACATCAAGAGTTCCCCAACTGCACACATAGATCATCATGATTCAATACAGGACTGACACATCGGTTCACACAAAAGTGCCCCTGAGCCGCAAGAGAGAGGGAGAGAGAGGGAGAGAGAGAGAGACAGAGAGAGAGAGAGGGGCAAGCTGTAGCTCACACCACCTGTGCCACTGTGCCCTTCAGTGCCCCGCTGATGACCCACTTCATTGGGTTAACAGTTCAGAGCGAACAGGTGAAGGGAGATGAAAAGAA
Source organism: Tenualosa ilisha (assembly GCA_015244755.2). Lineage (NCBI taxonomy): Eukaryota > Metazoa > Chordata > Actinopteri > Clupeiformes > Clupeidae > Tenualosa > Tenualosa ilisha. The sequence goes on along the minus strand of PYXC01000046.1, from coordinate 2,176,492 downwards.
CGTGCAGACCGCAGAGCAACATGTTTTGGAGACACGCTTGTAGGAGAGCAATGTCACACAGTGGCTCAACTTTCCATGTGGACAAGACAATTTGAAAACACTGAAAACATCTGTCCACATAATCAAAGGCCAATCAAAGTGTCCATATATGATTTTCACACACGTATACTGTGTATGTGAAAACGTGTAGAAAAATTATATATAACCAGCTAATGTTTCTATTAAATTTTTTAAGTGTGTGTTTAATCAATGTGATGATTAATCACTATGGTGTCTGTTGCATGCCATACATGCAGACCCATTGGTCTTGTGGTCTGTCTTTTTTATTTCAACAGACATATCTGCAGTGTCTACGTTGGGGAGGAGGTAGAATACATGACTTCTTGATTTAAATAGCACTATGAGTACCAGAGTAATTTAGTAAAAATCTATGGTTTTGTATCTATGGTTTTGGTTCTTATCTCAAACAGTCTAGCTAAGTCTCGTATTTCAAGGCCACGGCAAACGGGAATGAAATGGAATTTAAAAAATGGCTGTGTTAGACCCTCCTAAATGGGCACCATGTCCCAGTGCCACCGTGGAGTCCATTTACCTCAAGAAATACACTGTAATCTGTTTCCGAAAAAATTGCAATAGAAATGCAATGCCTTCCTCTGCCAATATCACATATGCAATATTCCAAGGTGTTCTTTTGTTATTCCGCTCTGTGTTTTCCATTACAACTGACATTTCATGGAAGCACAAGCCTAGGGGAACAACTCACAGACACAGAGAAGGAGAAATGAGGAAACTAGCAGCCGCAGTGTGTGTGTGTGTGTGTGTGTGTGCGTGTGTGTGTGTGCGTGAGACAGTGCGTGAGATTGTAAGTGTGGTATTTGTGTAAGCGAGAGGGAGAAAGTGTGTGTGTGTATGTGTGTGTGTGTGTGTGTGCGTGTGTGTGTGTGTGTGTTTTGCATTTGTGTTCCGTGTGTGGGCGGGCGAGCTTGTCTCTCGCTCAAAGCCCATATTTTTTTTTTTTTTTCTCTCCTCAGATCAAAGGAAATGTCATTATTTGTAGCCATCAGTGAGAAATCAATGTAATTATGTTCAGAGTCTCCACTCGGGCTAGTCATGTAATGCATAATTTGTTAAGTCATAAGCATCATTAAAATGTGCTGCCCCAAAGCACTCGTCTCCCTTAACTCTCCACAGCACAAATTCCCACACTTAACCATCTCATCGCCAGCTCCACCACACCCTCACACCCCCAACCCCCAACCGCTAACTCCCCTTCAACCTCCGTCGGATTCGGACCCAATCTATAGCTAATCGCTTGTTTAGCCACTGCTGTTGAAGTGACTTAATTACGCCGGGTGGTTGATTCTCAGCCTCTGGGGCATCTCTTCTTCCTTGTTTCCCTTTAGAAGACAAGAGGAGTGAGTTCTCCTGATGGATGGATGAAAGGACAGATGGATGACTGGATAGAAGGATGAGAGGGGAAAAGACGGATGACCGGTCCTGGAGGAGTGTGAGTGAATGGTGGGATGTGTGGGATGTTTGGGGTACTGTGCTTAAACGGCGGTATAAGTGGCAGAGGTCTGTTCACTGATGTCTTGCTGTGGCTGGAGGGGCATATGAGGCAGATAATATGCCCGAGGTGTGCAGGCCAAAGCTCTACACCACAACCACTTATTTAAACCCATGAGGTTTTAGTGGAACCGAGTGGGAGAGAGAGAGTGAGAGAGAGAGAGAGAGCGAGAGAGAGAGAGAGAGAGAAAGATAGATAGAGAAATGACAAAGAAGGAAGGTTGAGCTGCCAGAGTTTAAGGACGAAGCACTCAAGTCGCGTTGGTTTGCCGTTGGCTAGCATGGTTAAATCCACCGCTAATCCCCAAACAAGCACACATGATCCAGAGCTGTGTGAGGACATGTCTCCAGGCTGCCAGGAAGACTGATCAATGGCAGGCTAGTACGCCCACTCTGGCACACACACACACACACACACACACACACACACAGGTCTCAGATAAACGTGTAGTGTTTGCTACAGTCCTCCCAAAAGAACATACCTCACCTTGACTGCTACCTAGCAATTCTGAGGGTCATCATTTTACAGTAACTTATAAAACAGGTCAAGGGTACGATAGAGAGACAGGTGACAAAAAAACACAACAGAAACAGAGACAAATAACACAACAGAAACACTGCAAAGAAAGAGAGAGAGGGAGAGAGAGAGAAAGAGAGAGAGAAAAAGAAAAAAAGAGTAGTGAAAGGGTACATGCTTCAAGTCAAATCACTCTTACCTGGATTGTAGAGGATCCGTGAAAGCATATAGAGAAAAGAGAAAGAGAGTGAGAGAGAGATAGAGACAGAGTGAGAGAAAAAAAAAAGAGAGAGAATATGTTTACATTCAGTTATACCCTCAGCACGCTAATGCTGCACTTGCTATAGCAAAAGTGAGCACATCTCTTTGAATAAGAGGGCTGAGAGGAGCGCAGGAGCGCTGCAGGCAACTAGTCAGGTCACCTCTTTACCAGCCCCTCTGAGGGCAGGACACGAGGCAACGGTGGGGCAATAGTCTCACACTCACTGCCTTGTTCACTGGACACGGTGGGGCAATAGTCTGCCACACTCACTACCTCGTTCACTGGCAATGGTTGGGCAATAGTCCACATAACATCACTGCATGGTAGGGCAATAGTCTGCCACACTCATACCTCATTCACTGGCAATGGTGGGCAATAGTCCGCCACCATACCTCACTGGAATGGGGCAATAGTCCACCACACTCATACCTCATTCACTGGCAATGGTTGGGGCAATAGTCCGCCACACTCATACCTCATTCACTGGCAATGGTGGGCAATAGTCCCCACCACCATTCACTGATGTACATAGTCCACTCATGTTGTTACTGGACATGGTGGTGCAACAGTCCGCCACACTCACTAACTCATTTACTGGACACGGTGGGGCAATAGTCCGACACACTCACTACCTCATTCACTGGCAACGGTGGAGCAATAGTCCGCCACACAAACTACTTTATTCACTGAACACAGAGGCAATGGAAGGTGCAATAGTCCGCCACACTCAATACTTTATTCACTGCAGACATCAGTCAATAATGTACTTCCTGTTCCTTTCCTGCTCCACCAGCAACAGAGACACAGAGAGGGACAGAGAGAAAGGGAGGTATGGGAGCGAGAGAGAAAGAGAGAGCGAGAGAGAGAGAGAGAGAGAGAGACAGAGAGAGAAACAGAGAGAGAGAGCACCAAATATCCACCTGGCTGAGTCATTTTCAAAAAACAAGGAGGAAAATTGACATCATTATGGTTCCTTCTACCAGACAACATCGTCACACTGCCAGAGGGGTGAGGGTGGCTGTGTGTGTGCCTGGTGTGCTGGAACAAAGAACAAATCAATACAGGAAGTCTACAGCATTAACCTGGTTTCCGATGGGCAACACTGCCATTACCATTTCCTGTCCTTCCTTACTTCACTTTCTCTCTTATTCACATGGTTTGTGTTTATGCAAGCAAAAACCCACACACAGACAAACAGACACACACGCACGCACGCACGCATGCACGCACACGCGCATACACACACACACACTTACGCATGCATGCACGCACGCACGCGCGCATACACACACACACACTTACGCATGCATGCACGCACGCACGCACGCACGTGCATGCGCACACACACACACACACACACACACACACAGCAGATATAGGATGGTAGGTGGATATGTGTACATGAGAAGAGTCTGATGAGGTACAAAACAAGGGCCAAGTTTATGTGTAAGTATTGGTGAGGTCAAAGAGATGTTGAAGGTGAAAGACGAGAGTGCAGGTAAAATGCGTGAATGCGGTCAGAGTTAAAGAGAGGTGTCAAACATGCACTGACTCATTAACTGTGTGGAGGCTATGGAGAGAGAGATGGGAAGAAAGTGAGTGGAACAGTGAGAAGAAGTGAGAGAGAGAGAGGAAGATGGAGAGAGA
>PYXC01000046.1:2160000-2165000 GCA_015244755.2 Tenualosa ilisha | reverse complement strand
TTGTGACACTACAAGTTGTAGAGGCTTTTAAGATAGCATTATAATGCTTTATGAGAACAATTGTGAGAATGTATAAACAGCTATAAATACTAATTTCACTAGTCTTAAGGCTTTATTCATGTATTACAACCTTTTATAAATGTGTTTAAAATGCTTTTCTTTTCATGATGTTGCTTCTCCACAACCACGCGCCAGAGCTTAGAGCTGACGAGGGGTTAAACTGATGCGACGCAAGATGAACTCGTGCCTGACCAGTGGCACAGGGACAGGAGTTACTGCCAAGCGAAGATGAGCGACCTCTTCTTTTCCCGAGAGGGAACGGCTGCTGCCATGAAAAGCAACATCTGTTTCCCGTGACACGGCGGTCGACTTGGACAAAAGTTCAGTGGGTCACTGTGATCGGCGATCTCACCTTAAGTCGCCACGTCAAAAAAAGGTGAGCCTTGACATGCAACCATAGCAACAGCGGAGAGCGCCACAGACAACATAGGGAAAGAACACCTGGTGATGTGGAAAGACTCACTCAGTTTCCCGAATGCATTTAGACCATTTAGACACACTCAAAGTAATAAGGTAGGCAATCATTTCTCTAAGTGCCATCACCAGGTTTGGGCGCCACTTAAACAACTGTACTCCGGTTACACTGTACTGCAATTAAAGCACATTTCACATTTGTGTTGAAATGAGGGGAGTGTGTGTGTGTGTGTGTGTGGGGGGGGGGGGGTTGTTGGCTGGAAATAAATAAATAAAATAACTTAAAATGACATTTAGAAAGGAACTTTAATGCTTAAGTTGTTGTGGCTGATAAGTCAACGCTGCTTTAATATTAATGTAACTTTTAAATGTTAAAGACCAGTGATAATGCTTGTGTCTTCACAGGGAAGGTTTTAAGTGGCCTCATGTCTGCATCATGTCTTTGACTGTGTGCCTGTTCTGTGTGTTAATCTATGTAGCTACAAAACAAATGCATACATAACGGAGCTGTGCAGGCAGTGGGGGATTTGCCAGAGGAGCGGTGCGGACTGCTTGGAGAAAGTGAGTGTGTGAGTGTGTTTCATCGTGTCAGCTCTGAACTCCCAACACCTAGAATGGCCTAGATTTCCCTCCATTTGCATAAACTGCCATCTTTAATTATTTACAGCTGCAGTCTTTGCTTTTCTTACTAATTATAGTTTTAGCTCCCCAGCTTCCGCTTTCCTCGAGTTTAACACACACACACACACACACACACACACGCACACACACACACACGCACACACACGCACATATGACAAGGTTGTTTTCATAAACACACACTCAGACACACACACGTACACACCAGCATACATGTATGCAGTATGCACGTATACACACTTACACAAACCCATCCATTGGATAGAAAACAACCCAACATTTTCTCATTTCTTGTTCTGGGATTGCATACAGATTCTCTTGTGGACCTGCACAAAGCACACCACACCATGAATAGTGAGAGAGTAAGAGGGACAGGGAGAGAGAGAGAGAGAGAGAGAGAGAGAGAGAGAGAGAGAGAGAGAGAAAGAATGAGAAAAGAATAAATTAGAAAGGGGGATTAACTTCAGTGCAATGACCAAATTAGACATTAGACGCACACAGTCATGAAGTCCATTCCTCCAGAAGCCCTTCCTCTCCTGTTCTACTACTTCTGCTACCCCACTCTTTTTCATTATCAACCCATCACAGGTCAATGACACAACTTGACAATTCTTTAATTACTATTGTTCCTGTCCCCGTGTCGGCAAACAGCTACAGGGCTTAATTTAACATAGAGTCAGTCGGATCACTCGGCCAGCTTTCTTACAAAAGCTTGGCCTCTCTATTTCATACATACACACACACACACACACAAGGAGAGAGAGAGAGAGAGAAAGGATGTGTGTATGTGTGTGTGTGTGTGTGTGTGTGTGAGAGAGAGAGAGAGAGAGAGAGAGAGAGAGATAGAGAGAGTCATCCACGTCAAACTGTGTCTGTATTCTATAAGGTGCTATCAACGCCAGCTAAAGTTATTTACAGGTATACTGTATACTCCATAATATATGTGTGTGTGAGCTTTCTTACAGACTCTGGGCCTCTCTATTTCATAAGTACACACACACACATACACAGAGAGAGAGAGAGACAGAGGGAGGGTGTGTGTGTGTGAGTGTGTGAGAGAGAGAGAGTCATCCACGTCAAACAGTATCTGTATTCAGATATTCTACAGAGTGCTATCGACGCCAGCTAAGGTTGTTTACAGGTATGCTGTATAATAGCATACCCAATAATATCTGTGTGTGTGAAAAAAATATCTAACTTAGTTGCTTTCATGATATTGTGTTTATTAAATATTTTTTGACCTTGTCAATACAATTTGTCTATCAGTCCACAAAATACTAACCTTGGAAGTTCAGTGATTTCTGTTGCAGTATTATTTGACTGAGGTAAGAAATGCACAACACAGCACCTTACACTGCATCTGCAACTTTTGCATTTAGCCTTTTAGAACCTCCTAAAACCAGCTCACTCAAACAGCTTTTTTTTCCACTTTTAAGAAAAAATCTGCATCCACCTCCTATGTCTGGTCATATGGCATTGCCTAAGATACTTGTAAAAAAAGAAAGGTTTAAGTCTTTGTTTGTTTCTGGTTTGAGTGTGTGATTCTTTGAGTGTGTGATCCATTAACGGTTTGTAAAATTGTGAAGGGAACAGTTCAAAATGCTTGATGACTAAATTCACCACCTTGAGGCTAAACCACCTGAGAGATGTGGCAAAATCTGGAGTCTCTATTTCCAACATTTCAACTGATAGTGTTTTCAGCACTAAAGTTTAAACAAAAGTTAACTTTGTCTCCTGTGGAATAACTAAATTAATTTCTATTCATACAGTGCCCTTTTACAATAGTATTGTCTCATTTATTTACATAGTATTGCCAACACTCAAGAGCAACATGGGCAAGGAAAACTCTCTTGTGGTAGTTAGTCTAGGAAGAAACCTTGGGCAGATCCACGGCTCAAGGGGCTAACCAACTGCCAAGGGGTCATGTGGGAAAAGTACAATCAGTAGTAACCATGATAGACTACAAGTTGTCCATGGTTTAGCTAAGCATCAAATAGTTCCAAAATATTGCTTATAACATCTCAATCCATAGGTGATTCAGAATTATGCAGTGTAGTCAGCCAGACATATGTTAAATCAGAGTGAGATGGTTTGAGGGTGACAATAGGGTCCATTTTGTATATCGCTATTGTGTGTGTGTGTGTGTGTGTGTGTGTGTGTGTGTGTGTGGGGGGGGGGTTTAGTCACAAAGCCTCAGGGAAGGAGAGTCGGTCCTGGTCCTGACATGGGTGTCTAGGAAGGGCCTCTAGGACGGAGAGTCGGCCCTGGCATGGGCCTCCCTTAAGCTGGAGTTGTTGCCGTTGATCCTCACCCTGACTAGCTTCATGCTAATAAAAAGAAATTAGGCTTAAGAAAAGCAGCAAAATTGACAGCACAAGTTTAGTTGCCTAAATCCCTTGATTTTGTAACTGCTTCTCTTTCACCAAAAGTCAAGCGATTGGAGGTTCAGTCACATTTAGTCAAGAAACACTTGACTTAAAACAGTTCCCAAAGTCCTGTGCCCATGATCAGAAATGATCTTGGAGAGGCACTGAAAAGCTCTATTCATCTGAAGACAAAGGTCTGAGGACTTTCATTTATAAGTATGTACTGAAGAGGATTACACAGATATTCAACAAAAAAGTATTACTGCTAGTTTTATTGAGATACTTTTTCAGACATCTAACCTCCAAATTCTTCTAATTTCAGACAAAGAGTAGCGGTTGGTGTAATAAATATCCTTCAACAGTGTAACTTTAATATTTCTTAAACTGCAATCGAAGGCTGCCAGTCAAATTCTCTCGTTATCTCAATGAAACACAATCACATCTGGCAGGCTGACAAGGCCGAGTCACACAAATTGAATTGAGATGCGTTGCACGTACAGCAAACATGCTAATTTGGTGACGGAGGAGGCAACTGATAAAAGATGGAGGCAAAATCCTCAGCCACCATCCCACTGATCTCACATCAGAAAACTGTGTCTCTCGCAGAGTCGTCCGGTCCCTGTCCCAGTTTCTTTGTCTTCGCCTCTCCTTCTCCCAGCGCGTGGACAACATTGGCCGCCAGTTCTCCATTGTGGAACCAGAGTGAAAAAAGGAAGATGGCGATAAGGAAACGTGGCCGGCAGCTCACAGTAACGGCTTGTCCCTGGCCTCTGCTGTTATCAGTCCATTCAGGCATGTTGTTCTGTCGCCAAGGCGATAACGCTAAACATCCTGTCAGAGAGTGAGTGAAGATGTCATCTCTGTGTCCCTCTCTTCTCTCTAACTCCTTCCACTCTCTCTCTCACTTTCTCCATCTTCTCTCTCTCTGGCTCCTTCTCTCTCTCTGGCTCCTTCTCTCTCTCTCTCTCTCTCTCTCTCTCTGTTGGTATGTGAGCATTACAACAGGAATATGCCATCAATATGCACTTCCTCAAAGACATTCTTAAAGGCTATTGACAAAAGATTCAGTCTCCTGCAGTGTTTGCTGAAAAATCCGGATGCCGAACCTTTCCTCAGTGTAAGCAGTTTCCTTTCAGCCTAAAAGATAGTTCCAAGGTTCCACATCACTCAAACGTGCCAACGTTTCAAAATAACACACACACACACACACACACACACACGTGCTCTTCACGCATATCCTCGCTTCAAATGAACAAATTCATGCTGACGATGACAGACATTCAATAGATGTCGGAAAAGCAGAAACAGACAGAATCTCCCTCTTACTGTAACAAATCCCCCACGCACACACACACACACACACAACAACACACATGTGCACTCTTCACGCACATCCTTGCTTCAAATAAACAAATTCATTCTGACGATAACAGACATTCAGTAGATGCTGGAAAAGGAGAAACAGCCATCAGAACTTCTCTCTTACTGTAACGAATCAACCCTCCACCCCCTGCTAGTCCT
>PYXC01000046.1:2145000-2150000 GCA_015244755.2 Tenualosa ilisha | reverse complement strand
TGTGTGTGTGTGTGTGTGTGTGTGTGTGTGTGTGTGCGCGCGCGTGTGTTGGGGATGGGGGGGCGGTGGACTCTAACTAGGGGCCTGCATCCAGTGATCTGTGTGCGGCTGGGGTCAGCCGTGGGCCGTGGCCCCGCATCGATTTCTAACGCCATCCCTGGTGCCCAAGAATCTTCATCCCCAGACTGCCAAGTCCAGCGCATCAATAACGACGTGCATGGCTTCGCCAATGGCTGACTTCAAAGCCCGAAACACGGGAGAAGACACACCAGGAGAAGAGGAGGAACGGAGAAGAAAGAAAGAGGGGGTGTGGTGAAAGAGGGGAAGATTTCCTGGGACCCTGCGTCAGGGTCACCGAGGTCGTGTCAGGCAGTGGGAGCATATGAATGGTGTGTAGTCAATGGGGAGGCCGTGGCAAAGGTGGTGTGTTGGGCCAACCAATAAGCAACAGGGCAGTAGAGCAGGGTAGACATATGCTGCTGTGGACATAACACTGGCATTCAAAGACATGCTAAGGTTGCTCTTGCTCTCACACCCTCACCGTGTGTGTGGGAGTGCGTGTGTGAGTGGGTGAGTGAATCTGTGTAGTCCCGCAATAGTGTATGTAGGCACTATTACGTATCTGTCTTGTCCATACTGTGTTTTAACAGTTATGTGTATCACCAGTTGTTCCCGGTGAAACGTTGTCTCGTCTCACTATGTACTGTGTATATGGCTGATGCATATACGTGATTGACTTGATTGTAACACACACACACGAGACACAAACACACACACACACACATACATATGCATCTACGTGCACAGCCACGAACACATGACAAAATCATTTGAAAAATGTTATGGGCAACATACAAAGGCCTGTTTACAAAAGAATGTTTTCTTTTTCCCGTACCTAGTGATAAGTGAAGTGGAAAGCCACTGCAGGCTGAACAATCAGGACAATTACAGAGCCCAGGAAAGAGAAAAGAAAAAGCGTGTGTGTGTGTGTGTGTGTGTGGGAGGAAAAGACAGAGATGAAACCACAGCGCTAGCGAAAGAGAGTAATGGACAGTGTGTGTGTGTGTGTGTGTGTGTGTATGTGTGTGTATGTGTTGTGTGTGTGTGTGTGTGTGTGTAAATGAGGGAAAGCGAGACAACTTTCCTCAGGCTTGCATTTGTTTCATTTAAATTACAAAGTGCCAAAATATAGTTAGTAGGTTTCACAGGGAGGAAGTGGCTCAAAGACACAGTTGATACATGGCATGTCTTCGGCTGAAAGAGAGAGAAAGCGAGAGAGAGAGAGAGAGAGAGAGAGAGAGAGAGAAAGAGAGAGATGTCACAGAGTCACTGGGTCACCGAGGTCATGTCATGCAGAGGGAGTGTATAATTGGTGGCCAGTCGACGGGGAGGCCAAGTAGAGGTGGTGTGTCAATAAGAAACATGGCAGTAGCACAGGGTAGACACATGCATGCTGTCTAGATAGCACTGACATTCAAAGACAAGATAGCACACACACAAACACACACACGCACGCACACACACACACACACACACACACACACACACACACACAGTGCTGGAAATGACTTGAGAGAGCCAAGCCATAATCAAGACCTGCGAAGACTTCGCCAGCAGCATGACTACAGGCAGAAAGGGAGAGACAGACGCATGAACAGAAAGGTGAGACAGACGCATGGGCAGATAGGAGAGACAGACGCATGAACAGAGAGGAGAGACAGACGCATGGGCAGAGAGGAGAGACAGGCGCATGGGCAGAGAGGAGAGACAGGCGCATGGGCAGAGAGGAGAGACAGACACATGAGCAGAGAGGAGAGACAGACGCATGGGCAGAGAGGAGAGACAGGCGCATGGGCAGAGAGGAGAGACAGGCGCATGGGCAGAGAGGAGAGACAGACACATGAGCAGAGAGGAGAGACAGACGCATGGGCAGAGAGGAGAGAAAGGCGCATGGGCAGAGAGGAGAGACAGACGCATGAACAGAGAGGAGAGACAGACGCATGAACAGAGGGGAGAGACAGACGCATGAACAGAGAGGGACAGACAGACGCATGAGCAGAGAGGAGAGACAGACACATGAACAGAGGAGAGACAGATGCATGAACAGAGAGGAGAGAGACAGACGCATGAACAGAGAGGGAGAGACAGACGCATGAACAGAGAGGGAGAGACAGACGCATAAAAGCCTGCAAGCAAAACAGACAAAAAAAAAAGTCTGTTTTGTTTGTTTGTTTGTTTGTTTGTTTGCCGATTGCTCATTTTACTTGGTTCTCACTCAAGTGAGTCACTCTGGACTGTGGTATTGGCAAAAAGGACCATTTCAGTAGTTTCTAAATAAATGTTTTTATTTATTTATTTATTTTTGTGACACTAAGCGCTTATGCATCCTCAATGAGAAAAGCGTGTCACTTCTCTTCCAAGCAATCATGAGCGGAGCATCCATCATTGTCTCCAGAATACACATATTGGTTATTACACCTTCAGCATGTGATGATAGCAACCCCACAAACACTGACCCATAAGCCAAATGACAAAATGCATTAGCAAATCAGCTCACACACATTCCCTGCACACACAATTGAATTCACCTCCAGTATTCAATATTCATGATTTGAAACCGTAAAACTTTATGGACGGCACATTATTTCACTTGTTATTTTTTTTCTTACCCTCAGCAGGGAGCATTATGTGCGCTACGTGGCCGGGCCTATTAAATGCATATGCACAGCAGCGGGCCGCTTGGGCGGGGCGGGAAATGTAACAGTTAATCAAGTGTCGGCGTTGTCATAGGAGCAGCGACGGTGTGCGCATGCCGTGGCGTGGAGAGTTGGCGAGGTCTCGGCTGCAACACACACACACACACACACACACACACACACTCACACTTCTGTCCTCGACAGAGCGGAGCAAATGAGAGACAAACATATTAGGCTCTTGATGGAACATTATCAGGTAGAAACGCGCCACTCTAATGAAGCATGTCAGCCCTACGCTTTGCATTTGCAATTAAAACGATTTAAGACAGGGGTATCATTGGCCTGGGTGTGTGTCTCTCTCTGTGTGTGTGTGTATGTGTGTGTGTGTGTGTGTGTGTGTGTGTGTGTGTGTGTGTGTACTACAGTTTTCCACTCATACTCTCTTCTGGCTCGGTGTGAGTGATCACTCTCAGGGGTAATCAAGACACTGTCAGACACACACACACACACACACACACACACACACACACACAAAGCCTTCAGAGAGTGTTATCCATCATCTCCTGTGTAAATTCCTGGTGTCTCATTCCCTTGTTTTTTTCTTATTTAATTGTTTTTTTTTCTCCAACCAGTGTGCCTGGATCAAAGCAGCCATCACCAATGGAAAAAAATAGCAGGGACATATGGACATATTTTTTTTTTCTTTTCTTTTCTCATCTCATCTTCCCATCTTTACTTTATCAGCTTCCTCCCCTGCTCTGTTCATTACAGCTGAATGGAGGAAGCGGTGGAGAGGCGTTAATGAAATAGTCCTAATGTAAGATTAAGTGCACCATTTCATCAGGCCTTAATAAAAAGAAGCCAGAACCTAGAAACACCAGATGAGAGGGACAAAATTGGATGTAATCAAACGGCACAGCAAGTTTTTTCTTTTTTTTTCCTTTCCCTCTGCATATGCACACACACATACATGCATACACACACACACATACACTTTCTTCTTCTATCTGCAGTCAGAGCTGAACAAAATTTACTTTAAGCTCAAAAAAAACTGAAGAAACTGAAAGTGATTTCAACTCATTCAGAAGCATAAGCAAAGCTAAGCCACAGGCGGCGGGGAGCAGCTTGCGGTGTGAAGACACTCAGTGCGGCCGTGCGACGTCATGTGGCATGTGGCATGTGCCACTGGGAGACAGCCCTGTTGTTTAGCTAAAGCGTGTGTGTGCAACCCTGTGGAGAAGCTGAGGATGTAGTCGGCCCCAGAAGAGGTGGATTGCAGATGACCCTCCTCACAGCCACTCCCAAACAGTTGCCTCTCCATCTCCATTATACACAAACACACGCACACACACACACACACACACACACACAACACACACACACACACCACACACACAGACACAGACACACACCACACACACACACACACACACACACGCAGACACACTCACACATACATACACACACACACACACACACACTCCCAAAAAGTTGTCTCTCCATCCCCATCTCCTTTCCTTCCTCTCCCTTCTCTTCCCTTCACTCATGCATCTACTGGGACCAGAGAGATGGAGTGTTGTTTTTCCAAAAATTTGTTTGGCTATGAAGTTTTCTGAAGGCAGAACACAACATTCCACACTACTTGCTGAGGCACACGCATATACACAAACACACACACACACACACACACACACACACACACACACACACACAGACGCATACCGAAAAAACAGGAAAAAACATTCTTTCAAATGTATGCTCTCTCTCTCTCTCTCTCTCTCGCGCGCGCGCGCACACACACACCACGAACACACAGACAGACACACACACACACACACACAGACAAACATACAGGCACACATATCCTCACAAACTAATATAAACACACGCACGCACGCACACACACACACACACACACACACACACACATACAGAGTTGAGATGCACCACAAGGGACTAGTGCTCCATTGTTAAAGAGAACATTTAATGGCCTTTTTTTCTTCTCCTCAAAAGAAGGGAGGAGAGAGGAGAGTAGAGAGTGTAGGAGAGAATGAGAGAGAGAGAGGAGAGAGAGAGTGAGAGAATGTGTGAATGGCCTAGACAGGAGGGGAGAGGAGGGAAAAGAGGAAGAGGAGGAGAGAAGAAGGGGGAGAGGAGAGAGGAGTGGAGGGCAGAGCCACATGGGACCAGAATGCACTTTACAGGCTGTGAAGAATGTAATGACTCACCAAACGCAGCACTTTAAGGAAATTCACACAATACTCTCTAGACTGTCTGCTTTTCTCTTTCTCTCTGTCTCTCTCC
>PYXC01000046.1:2137500-2140000 GCA_015244755.2 Tenualosa ilisha | reverse complement strand
CGCGCGGTACCGCTTCGCGTCGCCTCGCCTCGGCTCGGCACTCCGGCACTCAGCATTGTTTTGATATGCCATCCGCTGGGTGACTCCCCCACTGCCATGGCCGTGTCACACTGCCAAAGCACAGCAGCGGGCAGGAGGGAGAGAGAGAGAGAGAGAGAGAGGCCAGGAGACTCACCTTACTTTTGTCAGGCTCGTGCATGTGTGAGAGAGAGTTTGTGTGTGTGTGTGTGTGTGTGTAGTGTGGTGTGCGTGTGTCTGTGTGTGTGTGTGTGTGTGTGTGTGTGTGTGTGTGTGTAGTGTGTGTGCGTGTGTTTGTCACCAGCTCTGGCAAGTTCATAGCTCCGCTTCCACTTTCTCTTACTTCTCTGTTCACTTACTTATTGTTGTTTATTTTGACTTTCGTGACTGACTGGCACTTTCTCTTTTTCTTTTTTTTCTCCAGACACTCCAGGAGTGGATGCAGACAAGCTAATTTACACACCCTGAGTTTTGCGTCATGGCAAGATGCTGATAACACAGCGCCGATGAATTCTCACCCAAGTTAACAAGCGCTACCGACAACAACATGTTCTGACAGCCTCCTGGAAACCCCCCCCCCCCCCCCCCCCAAAAAAAAAAAATATTGAGGGCCCTTGTTGTTTGTTCACTTATAAAATAGCTGGCCTCACTTCAAAGGCATTCATATCTATACCGAGTAGGCAACATAACTGGCCTTGCAAATCAATACAAATGTAAGTGCAGTGACTTAATAACTACAGCCATTTTTCTCCCTCACAGAAACAAATAGGGCTTAGCAGAGTCTGCAGGAGAGTAGCACAGTAGATGCCTCCCATTTCCATATAAATCCGCTTCATATCAGCTGGGAAGGGACCCGAGGCGGTGCGGTCTTGTAGGGGGGCCCCACCAGTACAGAGGGGTCACAACCAGGGAGCTAGCGTGGGGCCAAACGCGGGGGCCGTGTGTTAGCCAGTTGCTATCTCCCTAGACTCCAAACCTCAACCCCCCCGCTCCCCCCGACACACACACATACACACACACACACCACCCCCTGTCCCCTAGTCTTCATTACTGTTATTTAATCACGGTCTTAGGGGTGCCCGAGATCTTTTAAACTTAATAAACTTTGCATATTACTTTTATGTTTCATACATATTTAACAGAAATCCCCACAGCCCTGGCTTCAAAGACACAGAGGTCCACTCTCCTCTTATGAGGCCCGAGCTTCATGAAAGCGTCAGCATTAATAGAAGAAATGCTCTGATTAATATGCTTTTAATGTCTATTTATGCACGTGGCTCTCTGCTTTTATATATTTAATTAAAAAAATAAATAAACCTACAACAATTTATATTTTATATGAACCCACTGCAGACGGGAGGGATGCAAACACACAAACACACAAAGCACACACACACACTTCTCCCTAAGGGGAGCTGGCAACTCTTTATGTAGCGCAGAGGTGTTGTCCCAGGACTATACTAAGCTCAGTGCCCCAGAGAATAACACCACGAATTTACCGCTTCGCTTTCCTCTGCACCCACTTCTAATGTCGTACAAACATCTATTCCTTTACTAGTCTGGGTGTATCCAGGGTGCTGACCCGAGACCATAGCGTTAAGCCAGAGGAGTTACTTCTTCTTCAACTTCTATGGCAGCTTTCCCTCCACTACCACACGTCACAAACCACTGCTTGGAATATTAGCTAATCCCACAGTCATTGTCTTCTTCCTCGGCCATGAAAGATAAGCTGCTGGCGGTCGAAGCCATTTTTTCTTTCTTTTTTTTAAAGAAAATGAGCTTTTCAGACAGAATGGGAGAGAAGGGAGAAGAATGCTCCGTGCCAGCTAGCGGTAGTGTAATTGTCTCTGGCAGCAGTAGCGTTAGCAGCGGCGGCGACGGCTCAAAGTGTTGTGTTTGCTTCGATCCATCCTCGAGATGAGGGGAGAGGGAGACGGGAGGTTCTGTCTCCGAGTCTGGGATCAAACCTGGCACGCTAACACCCTCCCTCTCCTCCAAGCCCCCTCCCACACACACACACGCACACACCCCTCACCACCACCCCCACCCCCTCTACCCTGCAATGTGCCACTATGCCTGAGAGGCTTGGCTCTCCATACAAAGGGTGTTCATAATAATAACTGCTCTCTTGACTCTCTCTTTCTCTTTCTGTTTCTCTCTCTCTCTCTTTCTCTCTCTCTCTTACATATATATCTTCCGTTCACTCTGCCTGTATCCCTCCTTCTCCTCTCGGCCCTGGGAGACAGAGAAAGCAGGAACACCCTGAGTGCATTTCCATTTATTTCATTTTATTCAAATGTGTCACAGGAGCCCAACAGGGGAGGCCCAAAATATGATGGAAAGAAAGCGAGAGAGAGAGAGAGAAAGAGAGAGTGCTGCACGCACACACACACACACACACACACACACACGCACACACACACACACACACACACACACACACACGCACACACACACACACACACACATCTGACTGACCCAT
>PYXC01000046.1:2122500-2132500 GCA_015244755.2 Tenualosa ilisha | reverse complement strand
TTTTGTTGGGGGGGGGGAAGGGGGGACTTAAACTACCTTTACTTTAACCAGGACACCAGGAGAAAGGGAGCGAGAAAGAGAGAGGAAGGATGGGGAAAGAGTCAGAGAAAGACCAGAGAGAGAAATGGAGAGAACCAGTGTGTGTGTATAGGTGTGTGTGTGTGTGTGTGTGAAAGAGAGAGAGAGAGAGAGAAAGAGAGAGAGAGAGAGTTGAAGGGAGAGAGACATGGAGTGAAGGCTGAGAGGAGGCATAGGAGGCAGCATCCAGGCAGCAGGAGGCGCAGAAAAAGCTCCCCCTTGGTCTGCAGGCTGGCGATAAGCTCCATTATTTTATTATCTCTCGGTGGGGCCCAGACGCACCGCACCGCACCGCACAGAGCACTGAAAACCAAGCACCAAGCCTGGCACTCGCCCACACCCATAAAGATTAAGGAAATCTTCAGTGGCAGCCAGCCCGCCACTTATCACAGAGGTTAGATGAAAGTAAATAAATATATTGGTTTGTAAACAGAGGCACAGTCAGGGGCTGGCTACGGTGGCCGCAGGAGGATATTAGGAGGACATGTGGTGGAGGGAGAGAAAGAGAGAGACCGCCAGCTGCACTGATTAACACACCAGGTTACAGTATGCAACTGCGGACACACACACACACACACACACACACATACCACACACTTGCGCTGTCCTCTGCAATAAACAAAAACACGCGCGCGCGCACACACACACACACACACGTGTGCACACACTCACACACAAATGCACACTCACCGTGTCAACTGCTATAAACAAACATACACACACCAACAATCTGGAAGCATTTTCCCCTTACATTCTGAAAGCATTTTACAGCCTCCAAACAGCATCCTAACAGCCACCGAACACATTTAGATAATTAGCAGAGACACTAAAAAAGGCCCATGAAATACAACTCTCTCATTGCCCCCTAACCAGATACCCATACCTGATACACACATACACACATAATTACACACACACACACACCCCTCAAGGCAAGCTAGTGCGTGCCAGCATGCCACTCATCTCCGCCGACCTTTCTCTTCCTGTGCCCTTTGACCCTCGAGAAGCAAGCACCAGGCACCACGCAAGCACTGGAGCCTAAACCCTCTGCCCCACACCTGAGTGGCATAAAAGGTGGCATTTTCCACTTGCGTGCACGGGGCACTCGCTGACCTACTCGGACTGTCGCTCGCGGCTCCCAGTCTTTACTGTAGCAAAAGCCCCCAACTGCAATGCATCATGGGAAACTAAAACCACACGAGGTCACTGGGATGAAACCTCAGGGGGATAAATTTGTTGCAAAGATTTGGATTCATTTTTTATCGCATATGGAAAAATCCATGCTTCTAGAAGCCAAAAGACTAAATAAGAGTGATATTAAGATCATGTTTTATTTTTTATAATAGACGTGATATTAATATGTTATAACTGCTTTATTGTTTTATATATGGCATAAGAATGCATATGCAGAGTTTTATTATTTATCCCTCCTGTTATGTTCGTTTCATGCTTACAACTTTGGTGTTCCAATCAAAAACAACCAGAGCATTTTTAACTTGAGAAAATACATAAATTATCATTGATTGTCATCAGATTTTGTGATAGACCTCTGTATCAACTTATGCTCTTGGATATTACAAATTTAAAATGTTATTGTATTAATTATGGCCTGTCAGCCTCCCTCAAACCAAGCCAATGTTATTCAGTGAGAGAGAGATTTTATTGAAAATAACATTTATACAAAATTCAGCATACAATACAAAAAAAAAAAAAAACACTTATTGTGGTCTCACTTAGTCATTTTCTTATAGCGCAGTCATTTTGGACCGGAACATCACAGGTGTAAGTTGAATAAAATTGTTATGAAAATGATCAGAACCTGTGTTATGTGTTCAGATAGCCTGTATGAACAAAGTCATGGAGCTCCATGACCGTCCAGTTAGATTAAGTATTTTTTTGAGAGGGGGAAAAAAATGTGATTTCGGACACGTTTGAAAAGAACACAACAGGAGGGTTATACTTGTTTCACTTTATAGAGAGAAAAATAGTCTGTGTGTTTTGTGTGTGTTTGTGTGTCCTCAAATAGTCTCTGTGTGTTGTGTGTTTGTGTGTCCTCAAATAGTCTATGTGTGTTGTGTGTGTTTCTGTGTCCTCAAATAGTCTGTGTGTGTTGTGTGTGTTTGTGTGTCCTCAAATAGTCTGTGTGTGTTGTGTTTTGTGTGTTGTATGTGTTTGTGTTTGTGTGTCCTCAGCAGCCCAGTGATTCTCACGAGAGCTTGTGCAAACACGTTTGACCCAGGCCGTGCTGGCGGTGGTGTTGATGCCGTGCCGCCATGTTGCCATGCTGTGCTGTGCTGTGCTGTGCTGTGCTGTGTTGTGTTGTGCTGTGTTGTGCTGTGCTGTGTTGTGCTGTGTTGTGCTGTGCTGTGCTGTGTTGTGCTGTGTTGTGCTGTGCTGTGCTGTGCTGTGTTGTGTTGTGCGATGCAGGCTGGCTGATGGGGCGGATGTGACAGCCATGGCAGTCTGTCTTTGCCCTGGGGACAGTGTGAAGCACAGCATCAGGGAGAAGGCGCTAGAGAGGGAGAGAGATACGGACACACACTAACACACACCCCACACACACACATGCACATGGACATACACACACTTCTGCGTACACACACACACACACACACACACACACACACACACACACACACACACACAGCTGTCTCCACAATATGTCGAATATTCAACATCTCATCACTGATCACGCTATATTGAGTTCAGGACAGTAAGCTCAGGTTAAGCAAAGACACAAATACTACAGATGATTCGGTCCTTTTCAGAAAAAAACAAAAAAAACCCCACAAAAGCTGAATCGTCACAAATTGAAAAAAGGCACATCTTTTAACTGATGAGCTAACGAAAAGAAAACACAACTGTCTCAAAGTGACACACCCTACGCTGCACAGAACGCAAAACCCTCCATATTCAAATGTTTGGTGGAGCTTTAGTGGGTCTCAAGGGTTAAGTCCATTCAGATGAGCCACTTTCTCACCCATCACGGCCAAACGCACACAGACAAGCCCCTCGGTAGCCATGGAGAATTTGCTTTGGAGTCTGTGACACACTGAGCTGGTTTCACACACGCCAATCTGCCAGAGTCAGTCTCGAGGATGGAGACCTGTCAGTCAAGAGCTCTCCACGTCCATCACACGCTATTCGTGTGTGTGTGTGTGTGTGTGTGTGTGTGTGTGTGTGTGTGTGTGTGTGTGTGTGTGTGTGCCTGGGGAGGGGGTGATGGAGGAGAGCTGAACAGGGTACTGGGTGAGGGTAGGTGGTGGGTGGTGGTTGTGGATGTTTTGCTCTCTGGACAGGCTGATGAGCCAAAAAGAGAGAGAGAGAAAGGGACGTAGGGAGAGATGAGGGGAGAGAGAGAAAGAGACAGAGAGACAGAGAGAGAGAGAGAGAAGCTTGATAAGGGAGGATAGAGAGTGTGAAGAGGCTCTCAACAGACAGACAGACAGACAGACAGACAGGCCCGGTCTGAGTGACAGGAGTTAGTCTGGCTTAGAATAGACTGGACAAATGGCACTGTAATGGCCCTGACATTTTAACAGCGCACCCGAGAGTGCAGAGGACAAGAACTTGACTTTTTTTTTTGGGCTGTTTCTCTCTCTCACACACACTCTCTCTCTTTCACTCACTCATTCTCCCCCTCTCCTCCCCCTACTCTTTCTGTCTGTCTGCCTGCCTGCTTTTAGTGCTATGCAATTGTGCACCACCTCCAGAGGGCTGATAGTCTGGTGCAACATAAAAAAGTCTACCTAAGCCCAAAGCCCCCGCCCAACACACACACACACACACACACACACACACACACACACCACACCACACAAACACCACCACTACCACTGGAGAACAATCACTTGAAGCGAAGCTGTGCCAGGGAGCGGAACCATTACAGGGACACGTTAAGAGGTAAGAAAATAGCTCACCTCCCCCAGCAACACCATGAGAGCAGCAGCAGCAGCAGCAGCACCAGCACCAGCACCAGTGGCCAGAGCAGCACTGCAAACAATAACAGCAGCGCTAGCAGCAGTGGCTAGAGCAGCACTGCAACAGAAACAATAACAGCAGCACCAGCAACAGTGGCTAGAGCAGCACTGCAACAGAAACAATAACAGCAGCACCAGCAGCAGTGGCTAGAGCAGCACTGCAACAGAAACAATAACAGCAGCACCAGCAACAGTGGCTAGAGCAGCACTGCAACAGAAACAATAACAGCAGCACCAGCAGCAGTGGCTAGAGCAGCACTGCAACAGAAACAATAACAGCAGCACCAGCAACAGTGGCTAGAGCAGCACTGCAACAGAAACAATAACAGCAGCACCAGCAGCAGTGGTCAGAGCAGCACCAGCAACAGAAACAATAACAGCAGCACTAGCTGCAGTGGCTAGAGCAGCACTGCAACAGAAACAATAACAGCAGCGGCCAGAGCAGCACTGCAACAGAAACAATAACAGCAGCACTAGCAGCAGCGGCCAGAGCAGCACTGCAACAGAAACAATAACAGCAGCACCAGCAGCAGTGGCTAGAGCAGCACTGCAACAGAAACAATAACAGCAGCACCAGCAGCAGTGGCCAGAGCAGCACTGCAACAGAAACAATAACAGCAGCACCAGCAACAGAAACAATAACAGCAGCACCAGCAGCAGTGGCTAAACAAATCAGAATTATGGTCGTTTTAGCACATTAGGGCACTGTTGCACATCCAGATTAATATGCAGCCAGATGCAATGACTTTAAACAAGGCCGTAAGCAGGCGCTCTGCGTCGACTCGGCAGGTGGGATGATGTGAGTGTGCGCGCGGTGGGGCTGTGGTTAAGGGGTGGGGGTTTTGTTGTGTGTGTGTGTGTGTGTGTGTGTGTGTGTGTGTTGGGGGGAGAGCCCGCTGGGTACGAGCGCAGATGTCCAGCATTCACACCTGTCCCCCTCACTTTGTGCTCCCTACAGACCCATTGTCCTCATGTGGCTTCAGGGTGGTGGGGTGAGCAGTGTTGCATGCTGGGAGGGAAAGGTTGTAGGTGTGTCTGTGTGTGTGTGTGTACATGTGTGCGTGTGTGTCTGTGTATGTGTATATGTGTGTGTGTGTGTGTGTGTCAGGGGAGTGTGGTTGGCGAGATGGGTTGTCTGGCAGGAACCATGCGGTGCTGCTTCAGCCTTTCATAGTCGATCTGTCTCTCTCACCCTCCGCTTCCCTTCCCCCTTTCTCCTCACGCTTGTTTTTTCTCTCCCTCTCTTATTTCTCTCTTCCCTCTCATCTCTCACTTCCTTGCTCCCTCTCCCTCTATCTTTTTTCTCTCTTTTTTATCTCCCCCACTCTCTCACTCCCTCTCTCTCTCTATCTCACTCTCTCTAGCTCTCTGCCTCCTCCACTGCCCTCTCTCTCTCCCTCTATCTCTCTCTCTCTCTCTCTCTCTCTCCCTCTCCTCCGCTGGGCCCTGGAGCCCTGAGGCGATGAGTGGGGTCGCAGCTGAGGCTGGACTCTGTTCCCCCGTAGAGACGCCACCTGAGATCAGAGCTACGCAACGCCCGCCGCTAACATGACACATCCAGGACAGGTGACCCACAGGCACACACACACACACACACACACACACACACACACACACACACACAGAAACACACACATACACACACACACACACAAACACAAACACAAACACACCAGGGTGCGAAGGTGTGTGTGTGTGTGTGTGTGTGTGTGTGTAACAGAGGTGACAGAGTGTAACAAAAGGAAGAAGAAGAGCAATACGATGGAGAGGTGAAAACTGTCCACAGAGAGAAAAAAAGAATGAAAGAGAACACTGGAAACAGAAAGAGAAGGATAGAGACAGCTACACAGAGAAAGAGAAAAAAGAGATATGAGATGGAGGGAGCTACACCACATCTCTTCGTCTCCTCTCCTCTCCTCCACTCAACTCCACTCTTCTCCTCTTGTCTTCTCTTCAATTCTCTCCTCTTCTCTCCACTCCTCTCCTCTCATCTCTCCACACCTTCACAGCTAGGGCCCAGTCAGAGGTGAGAAGGTGTGCTGTCTGTTGCCATTAATATCTGCTGACCCAGACTCCTCACATCTAGTGCCACACACACACATACACACACACGCACACACACACACACACACACACACACACACACACACAGCACACCACAGCAATCCGTCACAGAGAGAGGAAGAGGGGCAATCTCATTCCCTTTCCGTTTCGCGTGGCAAAGTCACCGAGTCCCCTTCCTTCCCCCTCCCTTTCTTCCTCACACACACACACACACACACACACACACACACACACACCTCTTTCTCCCAGTTCCCAAGGTGCGTGGCTGCTCCTCACTCACTGAAGCCAGCCCCGTGCTAAAGGCAGCAGGTACACACCTAAATATAAACCGGGGGACAGATGAGGCAGGGGGGCCACACAAACACACACACACACACAGCCTACATACACCCACTGCCACCCCCATCCCCAACCCCATACTCACACCAGCCAATCATCAGTCCAGTCTCAGCTGATGTACAGGATTGCCTAAGTAAAACCTTTATTCAATATTAGCAAAAACTACAATTAACTACACATAACAGGCTGTGCATCAGTAATACAAAAGAGGAAAAAGAGAAAGATGGAGAGCAAGAGAGAGAGAGAAAGAAAGAGAGAGACACAGAGAGAGAGAGAGAGAGAGAGAGAGATGCTGCTATAGTGGGGAAAATGGAGGTAGCACTATTGCCATGGTCTATCTAGGTCAAATCACATTCCCCGACACCTCACCATGGGTTCAACCTGATATACATTAGAATGCCTGGGTGTAATTGGACGCAACAGGACTTTAATCGAAATGACAAACTTCAAACAGTGGGAAGCCCAAACTCATGGAAATGATCTTTTTCGTTTATTTATTTATTTGTTTATTTGTACTCCTCGTCACCCAATTGATGTTTAGGCAGTGAAATTCAGGCCCATCATATTTCAACAGCATGACAACTCCGGCTCTGATTGAGAAGGTAGGATGAGACTAGAAAAAGCCCAGTACCAGAGTGATGAACATGTTTAAATTTATTTGAAAAGTCATTTCTTCCTCCTAGCAGTGAAGAGAGAGAGAGAGAGAGAGAGAGAGAGAGAGAGAGAGAGAGAAAAGAAGAAGAAGAAATTCAAGATCAAGCCAAAAGAGAGTTCAGTCCTTGACCCCATGACTGTATCCTCCAGGCAGCAAATAAAAAAGGCGAAAAAACAGACTGGCTACTTTACAAGTTCACAGCCCTTGTGCTCTGTCAGGCCTTAGAAGACAAGGCCCTTAGAGAGATCAATACAGCGGAATGCTGTTCAGTTAAACGACAGCAGACACGTCATTACTTCATGCAAGTGTTTCTATCCAGCGAGTGAAAGGTGAAATGGGTATGTGCGCATGCAGTGATGGAGCCTCATACTGAGGACAAGAAAGAGAATGTGTGTGTGCGTGTGTGTGTGTGTGTGTGTGTGTGCCTGTATGTGTGTGCGTGCGTGTGCGTGTGCGTGTGTGTGAGAGAGACAAATGGGGAGGTAGGTAAGAATCCATTCTGGTACACAAGGGTTCCTGAAAACCAGAATAAATCGGATAACCTTCACCTGCTCAAGCTAAATAAAAATGTATAACACACACAAACACACACCCACACACACACACACACACACACACACACACACACACACATCCACACACACACACACACATACACAATTTCCACCACAGGTTTGACTCAGAAGAGCAAAAGAACACTAAAAAGTGTTAGTTAGAGAGTTAGAATCATGGCTGCCCTACTCCCATACCATTCAATCATCTCCCCTTCAGACAATAGCCCTGATAGTGTGAACCAAACTAAACGCCTGTGTTTTAAGAGTCTTTAGCTCCTACGCCGAGTGATTTTTCATTCTCTGTCAGTCACTCAAGCGGAAAGTAAATACAAGGAACTGGTGGCTATGCATTCATGCCTGACACACTAATTATATGGCCAGCCAGCCAAAGGAGAAAGGAGGAAAAAGCCATGTGAACATTCTGTGGTGTGTATGTGTGTCTTTTTTTTTTTTTTCATAAGTGTAAAAATACATGGGAGACAATGTCCGTGTTAGAATCAGCACTTCTCCAGAACACAGGAAGAAGGCGTGACTCTAGTGCCAGAAACTGACTCACTGTGCCTGTGTGCAGAAGTCCATAACAACAGAGGGTGAAAAAAGCTAAAGTTGAAAATAGATAAATAAATAAATAAATAAATAAATAAAAAATTGAAAAAACTTCTCAGCAGGTCCAGTGACACAACTCAACCCTCTGCCACAACCTCTCTGCCACCTCCCAAGCCAGAGCTGGAGCTGCTCCCAGACCAGCCACCTTATATGGTCAAGACTGACTCACATCCATCTTCCCACAACGGATCATGCAGTTTTTCTCTTTCTCTCTCTCTCTCTCTCTCTCTTTCTCACTCTCCCTCTCTCTCCCTCTCTCTCTCTCTCTCTCTCTCTCTCTCTCTCTCCATTCCTCCCCCATGTGAAGGTACTCAAACCCTGTGACTGTTTGGGAGGATTAACGAGAGGCGAAGGGAGATCAATTCCTCAAGAGTGGGCATCTCTCGCCACGTCTCACACTGTGTGTTGGAGGAGGGAGAGAAAGATGCTGGTGCTGGTGCTGGTGCTGGTGCTGGTGCTGGTACTGGGGCTTTGGGCTGGTGCTGGGGCTGGGACTGGTGCTCAGACTGGTCCCGGTGCTGGGGCTGGGACTGGGGGTGGGACTGACGGTGCAGGCAGAGCACCGTAGAGTGGAGCAGAGGCTGGAGGCAGGCAAGGTGCTTCCACTTCATCTGGATCTCACCGAGAGTCATCCATCAAAAGCAGACCGCGGGCTGGTAACACAGTACTGCAGTAAATTCACCACACACACACACACATACATACACACATGTTCACAGACAGACCCGTGCGCGTGCACACACACACACACACACACACATACACACACACACACACACACACACAGATATGCACACACATGTGCACACACACAAAAAGACACACAAACACACACACACACACATGTGCACACACACACAAAGAGACACACAAACACTCACACACACACATACACACACACACACACAAGGGGAGGGAACAGAGGATATAACAAAAGGGAGGCCGAAAGCTACTGATAGAGAAACAGTGAGCAACATGCTAACCCTGGAATCTCAACGCAATCCTAGGCAATGACTCAGAACCAACATAGGCAACATTACCATCCAGCTACACATCCTACACTGCATGTTCTGAGAACAGTCACAATTCATTTTATTTCATTTAAATGTAAACAGCCTTCTGCAGACTGGATCCATTATATGTTTATGTGATATATGTATGATTTATTCATATATATATATATATATTTTTTTTTATGACTGCCAGTTGACTGGCATATGTATACATGTCTGTGTTCGCAGATTTTGAGTAAAGTAAGTGTGTGTGTGTGTGTGTGTGTGTGTATGCGTAATTGTGTGTGCATTGTGTTTCAGTGTTGATAAACAAAATTGAAAAGCAGTGATTTAGTTGCCTTGTTGCCACACTTGTTTCTTTGGCTGTGCAGCTCTGGATGCCAAGGCTATATATCACCACACAGTTCTACCTCACATCCCGGAGGAGGTGCAGATCTTCTCTGGCAACCACACAACTGACACATCTCACACCTTCCATCTCTATTCATTAAGAATATAGTGTGTGCCTGGGTGTGTGTCTGTGTGTGTGTGTGTGTGTGGTGTGTGTGTGTGTGTGTGTGTGTGTGTGTGTGTGTGTGTGTCTTTGTCGCATTCACATTGCCAAACAAAACAAAATAAAACAAAACAAAAACAAACCAAAATAAACAAACAAAAACAACAACAAAAGAAAACCAAACAAATGCCATGTCCTGAGTCTCTTTAATTATTTTG
>PYXC01000046.1:2115000-2120000 GCA_015244755.2 Tenualosa ilisha | reverse complement strand
GGTGCGATCAGGTTACACACATGCTGAACGTGCTGACTGCAGATACTTAGTCATGGTGATTTAAGCTTTGGGAGTGGTGTAGTGTGGTGTGTGTGTGTGTGTGTGTGTGTGTGTGTGTTTGTGTGTGGGGGGTGCACCCTGGGCTTAGCCAACTGCTAGATACTGTAGTCGGATGGCGTCAGGATAAAGGCACACACACAGACACACATACATGTATGCAAACACACAGTGACACCCACACACACACTCACACTCATACAGACACAAAAACTATGGCCACACAAGTACAGATGTAAGTGCACACTCAGAGGCAAGGGAGCAGAAAGGATACACACAGGCCTAGACCACACACACACACACACACACACACATACATACACACACACACAAACACACATACACACACACGCCTCTGAGGAGGTGTCTGCCATCGCTGAGCCAAACGGGAAGTGACAGGAGACAATCCCTGAAATGAGTGACTCACCCCCCTCCCCAGAGATGGGAACAGACAACAGAGGAAGAGAAAAGAGAAGAGAGGAGAGAGGGAAAAAAGATGAAGACATGGACAGCCTCCCTCCCCTCAGACACCCTGACGCCCGGCCCCGTTAAGCCCGGGTCTTGGGGAGCAGCCCCAGTTGTCAAGCTCAATCTGGACCCACGCTTCAGCGACGACAGCCGCAGCGAGAGCCCAGCGCAGCTAGGAAACTCACATATCAAAGCGGCGTCTCTCCCCCAGCCCATCCCACCACTGCCCTCGCCCTCCCCCACTCTCTCCAGCAGCCCACAATCACGTATTCACTCCGTCTTCTATTCTTCTTTCTCTCTATCTGATTTCCTCATTCAGATTTCTTCTCTCTTTCATTCTGGCACCTCTCCTTTTCCTTTTCACCTACACATTCTTCCATTCTACCTCTCTCTCTCTCTCTCTCTGTGTCTCTGTACCTGAAGCGCAAAGGGATCCTGGAGGACAGCAGACATCTCTATTAATACCGGAGTGTTATTTTAGTGCGGTGTTACCTCACTGGGCCGGCTTATTAAAATGAAATGAAAAAGGTAATGAAGCTAGCATCTCGGGGGCGGCGGCGGCGATGGTGGCGGCGGCGATGGTGGCGATGGTGGTGTTGGTGTTGGTGGCGGTGGTGGCAGCAGTAGCAGTGAGCCACGGACGGCCCCGGCCAAAAATTTCCCTTGTGTGCCAGACGGCTGTCCTTCCCTCCCTTCCCTCCCTTCCTCCCTCCCTCCCTCCACATGTCTCTCTTTCTTTCTCTCTCACTCCCTCCATGTCTCTCACTCCCTCCATCTTTCTCCATCTTTCTTTTGATTTCTCCCTTTCTCTCTCTCCTTCCAGGGCTCAGTTTTCTCCCGGCTCTGTCGTTCCCATTTATCTGCCTTTTTTATGTCTTTTACAGCCAGTCCCTCTCCCTTCATTCACCCCTCCTCTCTCTCTCTCTCTCTTTCTCTCTAACACACACACACATCAATGCATTCTTTTTTTCTTTTTTTTTTTCCTTTGCCTCCTCTACTTCTTTTCTTGTCTCGTCTTTCTTTTTTGTTCTTCACTCTTAGTCACTCACTCGCCACCTCTCCATTTGTCTCTCTCTCTCTCTCTCTCTCTCTCTCTCTGCGTGCTGGAGGAAAGCCACTGGCCGGAGCGGAGGTGCTCACTGGCGAGCAATAGCAGATGCTGCCCTCCTCCCGTGCCCGCGTGCCAGCCCGGTCGCCCGGCCTCCCCACCCCGACGCCTGCTGCTAGCGTTAGCGCCTGTGGCTCACCGCGAGGGCCTGCAAATCCAATCAGCGCTCCTCCGGTGTCGGTGGGGAAAAGGAGGAGGAGAGGAGAAACACATGTGGGCTCTGTCTGGGATTTAATGAGCGGGCTGGGTGGACTGAGTCGGAGCAGACACCGAGGTGGCGGACCCGCAGATAGACAGACAGACACACGCGCACAGACAGACGGACAGTGATGAAAATAAATAGGGGTCCCTGCTAGTCTCTCACACACAGCTCATCATTGCACTCGTGTTCCGGCCATGGGGTATTTTTTCTTACTGCCTTGGCTGCCTGTTGAACTGAGCGCAGTCATAGTCTGACAAAAATGTGTGTGTGTGTGTGTGTGGTGGGGGGGCAGGGGGGAATGGGGTGTGGGGGTGATGGGGGGCTCATAAAATTTTACTGGAGGCTGAAGTCTACTCTCGCATAATTCTTCCTGTGAAAGAATAGAATGGACTGCGTGCAGATGGAAATTTCTGATCCAGCGGAAGAGAGACGTGCATTTGTTTTCACTTCAAGGTCAAATGTCCACTTAAGAGCTCAGACTCTGCTGACCAGCTGTTTTGTGCCTTTGATATTTGACCACCTCAGCCGGGAGAGGATCAGCCTACCACTTGCTCTTTTTCACTCCTTTTGTAGCAAGGTCTCTCATTCTCTCTCTCTCTCTCTCTCTCCTCTCTCTCTTTCTCTCTCTCTTTCAGGCTCATACTTTGCCAATACCGCATAACCTTTGTGCGCAAAACCCCTCAACACATCGCAGTGGTTCAACCATTCTCTGTATTTGCAGATACAGGCATCAATATCAGCACCTTGACTACGGTCCAAGTACCTCCTACAAAAAAAAAAAAAAAAAAAAACGCACATATTCAGACATTCTTTGAGCTGGGAATAGTATTCTTAGAAACTACAAAATCACATAGTAGTACATTACTCATCATGTAGCAGTACATCTACCCACATGGGCATGCCACGCTGGAACCCAGATCTGAACGCTAACGATATTTGTTTCAATAAATAAATCAACTAACAAGAACGGAGTGGTAGCATGTCGTTCTTCATGCAAGCATGATGGTGGAAGAGGGGAGAGATAAAGAGAGAGAGAGAGAAAGAGAGAGAGAGAGAGAGTCCCACAGTC
The DNA here is from genome assembly GCA_015244755.2 of Tenualosa ilisha. Classification (NCBI taxonomy): domain Eukaryota; kingdom Metazoa; phylum Chordata; class Actinopteri; order Clupeiformes; family Clupeidae; genus Tenualosa; species Tenualosa ilisha. The sequence continues at coordinate 2,117,096 of PYXC01000046.1, read as the reverse complement.
TCAATCATAAAGCATAAATTATACAGGGCAATGCTTTTAAATAGCAACCACACGCCTCTGTAACACTTTGCTGCGGTTAAATATTCAGGGCAACATCTTTGCAGGCAATTGTTAATTAGGCAGCGCAACAACAAAGGTCTCAGCTGGAATTACCTATGACAACCTTCATTCGCACGCATATTAAGTGCCTCTCTAACAGATCCCACCATCGATCAGATCAGACGGCAGCGCTTTTGTTTTCTCTCCAGGGCTCCGAGCGGCAGTAGGAGGACGGCAATCACGGATGCCAAGCGCTCGTATTACTGTAAGATTTCATGGCTGTGACGTTTAGTGTAGCGCTACAAACGAGTCTAAATCAGGAATGCGCAATTCACTTGAATAAATAGTTAATTACTCAACAACGCAAGTGTGATAATCTTGCTTTCATAGTGATTTGGAGATATCATACTGGTCTTTTTGTGATGTAATGTTAATATGCATTTAAACAGTCAATGCCGTAGTGGTATCTGAGGAATAAATTAATAAATAAATAAACCTAAAGCCGCACACACACAGTGTAAATGACAGTGCGTCTGGGCGTTTGAGTCGGCACATGTCTGAGCAGGTTCAAAGATGTCAGGGTGACATCTAAAACGGCTCTGTCGCTCAGTGATAAAGCCTGGCGCGTCTCGAAAGTGTTGCTCCGAAAGCATTTTCATTTGCAGCATCCTGCGTCTTCAAAACGAGATAGGGAAGGGGGGACTCACGAGTGGTGACAAGCAGGCTTTGAAGAGCGCTGCGTTCCTACACGCTCGGGGAATGTAAAGTAGAGACGGCGGGAGGGTTCCAAGATGGAACTTTGCATTTTAGAGTCATTTTGCCGCCCCGACTCTAAAGACAAGAGAAAGCAGCATAGCAGAGATGGAGGAGTGCTCTCAAGGGTTCAACTGTGAGATGGAGGAGTGCTCTCAAGGGTTCAAATGTGTTTTCCACTTTCTGCTCAGTTCTGTGTGCGTGTGTGTCTGTCAGTCTGTGTGTGTGTGTCTGTCTGTGTGAGTGTGTGTCTGTCAGTCAGTGTGTGTGGGTGTGTCTGTCTGTTTGTGTGTGTGTGTTTGTGTGTGTTTGTATATGTGTGTGTGCGTGCGTGCGTGTGTGTGTGTGTGTGTGTGTCTGTCTGTGTGTGTGTGTGTGTGTGTGTGTGTGTGTGCGTGTGTGGTGTGTGTGTGTGTCTGTCAGTGTGTGTGTGTGTGTCTGTCTGTTTGTGTGTGTGTGTCTGTGTGTGTGTAAAATATTGTGCATGTGTGAGTATGTGTGTGCATGTGTGTGTGTGGGTGTGTGTGTGTGTGCATGCACGCTTGTCATACAAAATGGAGTACGGTTAATATGAAATAGGAGATACAACTCTGCAACTGTGCAACTGTATGTCAGTGTACACAATGAAACCTGCTGACACACACACACACACACACTTTTCTACTCTTCTTTTCCTCTCACTTTTCTTCCTCTCTCTCCCACTTATATCCCCAAACATACATTTCACAGTACACACACACACACATACACACACACACACACTCAAACAAATACATACTTTCCAGACTAGACTTTATCTGTACGTACCTGTGTGTATGTCTGTGTGTGTATGTGTGTGTGTGTGTGTATGTGTGTGTGTGTGCATGTGTGTGTATGGTTGTGTGTGTGTGTGTGTGTGTGTGTGTGTGTGTGTGTAACAGGGGGGCTCTATTCTGTGGGGTGAGTGAGCGTGTTAAGGGAATCACGGACGGACACGAATGTAAACAGGGCTGCCTAAATGGATTGTGCTAATACCCAGTGTGCTCCCTCTCACTGATGCTTCACAGTGCCTGCAACACAATTTCTTCCAATTGACCTCCCTGCCACTGGCACAATCAGTCCCCGGCAGCTACGGGACTTGCCTGGAATACGGAGCAGCCGCCACCAAGAGAGAGGCTGAGATGGAGAGAGAGAGAGAAGGGGGGGGAAGAAAGAGAGGGAGAAAGAGAGAGAGAGCAGGAAAGACAGGGAGAGAGCAAGAAGAAGAGGGAAAAAGAGGGAGAGAGAGAGTGACAGAGAGTAAGAAAGTGAGGGAGGGAGGGAGG